>JAFMOD010000224.1:2627175-2849675 GCA_019802435.1 Corydoras maculifer
CACACCCGCAACACACACTAACACACCCGCAACACACACTCACACACCCGCACCACACACTCACACACCCGCACCACACACTAACACACCCGCACCACACACAAACACACCCGCAACACACCCTAACACACCCGAAACACACACAAACACACCCGCACCACACTAACACAACCACAACACACACTAACACACCCTAACACACCCGCACCACACACAAACACACCCGCAACACACCCTAACACACCCGCACCACACACTAACACACAATAACACACCCACACCAGTGTTACTGCTGCAAACCTAAATACCTTATCATTTTTGCTTTGTTAGGGAGTCACAGTGGAGAACAGTAGTGGAGGAAACACATCCAATCTGGCTGGACTAAATGGTTTCCGTGCAGAAACAGCAGTAGTGCGGATCTCTGTAATTCTTTTACATACAGCGAGTGCCGTTGTTTCACTGATGACTTGTAACGTTTTCTCTTTTCGGAGTGCAAGCACACACTGTCCTCTGAGAATCCGTTCATTAGGCATTTTGCACCAAAACTATTTTCACCACAGAAAGCATCGAGAACTGCGGCTCGGGATTTGTTAGCTTGGTTAAGGCTTCAAACTTTCGCCGTCCAGCTGAGCTTCTAATGAGCAGTTGGATTTAGTTTCTCTCCAATTTAGTATTAATTGTGCAAAAGTGCTGCGACCGCTCCAGTCCAAAACAGTGCGCCGCTGTCCCCTGTGACCCATCACTGTTATTATGCCCAAATCCCAAACTCCAAACTGCAGTGGCACTAATGAAACGCCTGACATTTCACAGAATGCCAACAGGGACAGACCTCCATGCCATGTTCGCTCTTTTAATTCATTAATAACTCATTATTATACCAAGACATGAATTAATGGTCCATTGTGTTCGGTGGGGTTACAGCCATGTGTAGAGACCTTCTGACTTAAATCCTCATAAACTCATCCATCCATTATCTTCTGCTTAATCCTATATTAGAGTTGTGGGGGGGGACCCTAATATAGGATCCTCATTCCCATCCAGGGGAGAAAATTTGGGTGCAACCAATTTACCTTGACTCCATGTTTTTTTGGACTGTGGGAGAAAACCGGAGAACCTCGAGGAAACCCACGTGGACACTGGGAGAACATGGAAACAGGATTCACAGCAATGAGAGGCGAACATGTTAAGCAATAAAGCCGCCCATCCTTAATAATACAATAAAGAAAATCATCAGACATCTAACACTCTCTGATCTATCATTTTAATCAGAAAAAAAATCTCCTGCTTGTCTTGATTAGGTTTCTTTTGGGTTAATTATGTCATTTCTTGTACTTTATCTCATAAGATAAGCTTCTGTTTATGATCTATGCATTATTATTGTTTTCCTCCTGGAAATATCTTTACCTCTATGGTAGATAGATCACCCAGTGAGTATCTAAGGCGTCGTCAGGTATCTATATCTGGTCATTTGTTCTTGCCATGGTCTCCATGATGGTTACTTCAGGGCGTGAGACAATGCTGTCACATGTTGTTGCCATCACATTACCTTCCTGCCCCCTCTGCAAGCTCTCACCACTTTGCATGTCTCACCCCATCTTTAGTAGACTGCACCCTGACCATAAGCAGATACTCCAACTGGTGCATTAATTCCAGTCAATGGCCTTCGGTTCCATCCCCTGTGTAAATGATCTTCTGAATAAACAGACAGAAGTCCAACAGACACACTCGGATCTCGTGGAAGGTGGAAGCTGTGAACAAATGAATGGGCTGTCGACAAAGCTCCTGGAGTTTTCTTAACACAGTGCATATAGTCTATGTCTAAAGGTTTATATACCCAGGCTGTGTCCTTTGTGCTGGGAACTGCTTATGCTGAAGTCCTAACAAGTCCTTTGAAAACAGTGTTCAAAAAATCCTGTGATTATTTTTAGCTCCTGTAGTGTGAACATACAAAACCACATTACTGAGGCACATTGTCCAGCATTTTAAATAACACACCATTCCATTTTCAATACACATATTGTATAATGTTGCGTTATTCAGCCACAGGAACCAAATCAGACGAACAGCCCTGGATTATTCTTCCTACGTACGCAGCAGTAAACATTGAAAACATCTGCTGTAAATATTCACTGCGATGGAACCAAAACAACCCATGTGGCTTTACAGACCACTTTAATAAACAGCTAGAATCTCATACTAATGATTGTTTTTCACAGAAGCTGTTCTCACCTCAAAGCACAAAATGCCAGAAAGTGCGAAAAACCATTACAACAAAAAGATGTTCTAAAATGTCAAATGGGCAGAAATCCATGAATAAATACGAATACAACCTCCAACAACCCGGTTACAGTTTCTCATACACAAACATGTTTCAGTACAAAATGAAAGTCACTATTTCTAACCTTTAATCTCCTTCATGTCAACAGGTGTGTGTAGTTGTTAGCACGTCTGCCTCTCAGCGCCGGGGATCCAGATTGGAATACCCAGGAGTTTTACTTTTCCACTGATACCTTGAAATGTTCTTTCTTCTTAAGGTTTAGACGATTGTAAAGCTGCTTTAAGACGATGCATTCTTGTAACAAAGCGCTACATATAGAACATGAACTTCTACATCATACCACATCGCCCAAATATGATTTGGGTGCTTATAGACTTGAATTAGAACCCTGTTAATAATAAATTCCATTTATTGTGTTTTGTGCCTCTGTAATAATACCGACAGCCTTCGTAGGGTTGGAATTTCATTAGCTCCACTGCTAGATCTCGATTAATTAATGATCTCATTATGGAAAGTGAGCCTCCAGACAAGCTGTTTACCTGCCCCAGGCTTATAGCACTGCTTGAACGGATTGCCCACATTCATCAGTATGAACCCGAATTTAATCATTCTGATGAGTCTTTCTCCTCCATGAGAAGAAAGAGTGGGGCACTTAATTCAGATCGGGCAGTCAGGTCACTCAGAATCATGCAGCAAGACCATGAAACATTCAATAGCATCAGAATACAGATTTAAAAAAAATAATAAATACAGTATTTACAGAACATTATGCTATTTGTATGTGTTTATAACGTGATAATGTTTTACCATACAGTATGCTGCACATCAAGATTCTTGCTGTAATGAACATTAAAACTCTTCATCATGTCACAGACGCAGGCCGGTTATAAATCTGACATGGTATTTACATCCACCAGCACAAATTAATAACGCATCACACTGATACCCATCATAATAAGAGTGCTACAGAGTGTTTGTATAGTCACATACACACAGTCACACACACACACACACACACACACACACACACACACACACACACACACACACACATTGAACAAAAAAGATGGACTGCAGCTTATATTTTACACTTATATTTTAAATTATATACCTTTCACAAAGACTACATTAAAAATCCAAACCGTAAATAAGGTGGTATATTTTACTTACTGATCGATGTCTGCATGAAAATTAGTACTTTGCAAATAATAAGTCTGCAGATATCAATAAAAAGATCAATAATATGCAGGATTGTTGGCTATTTTGAAGGTCAGACATTGTCAATCTGAACAAAATTATATGTAAGAAGAAGGGTTTAGGGTTTCATGGCATTTCAGTGAAATTATTTTTGTATTGCATTTCCACAAAAGAAATGTGTTTACGGCGTGTGTGTGTGTGTGTGTGTGGACTGGCCCTCACAAAGTCCTGACCTCAATATCACCAAACATCTCTGGAATGAAGAAGAATGAGGATTATTATTCAGACTTGTTCAACATCTATGGCTGACGTAAAGAGATGCGTTTTTTGGATGAATACTAGGATGAACCACAAAGTCTTTTGGAAAGTTAGTGTGTTTGGCTTAAGGTTTCAAACCCCAAGTTCACCAAATTCCAATTAACTTGTTGGCTTAACTACATTAACCCAGCAATTCTTAAAAAACTACTTAGAAGCGCACAGCATTCTAGTTGCCACTAATGGTGACCACTATTCATTTGTTGGTTAGCCTTCTTTTTAAATGTGTGATGATGTTTGTAGGCAAAATTGGCGAAATGCAAATATGACCCAGAGCATTTGAAATGTGGATACACCCTTATGTTTATTTATGGTACCCCAACCAGCAAGTTGGGATGCTCGTAAGTTGCTTTGCATTCAATGCCTAATGCCAAAGTAGAAATTTGAACCAATGAAAATATTCTAACATAACATCAATAATGGCGGCACGGTGGCTTAGTGGTTAGCACGTTCGCCTCATCTGGGTGGAGTTTCCATGTTCTCCCCATGTCCGCGTGGGTTTCCTTCGGGTTCTCCGGTTTCCTCCCACATTCCAAAAACATGGATCAAGTTAATTGAGTTCTCCAAATTGCCCCATATAGAGTGTGTTTGAGTGAGCGAGTGTGTGCCCAGTGATGGATTGGCGCCCTGTCCTGGGTGTGTCTGCCCAGCGCCCGAGAGGTTCTCCCCTGGATGGGCATGGGGAACCCCCCCGCGACCCTAATAGAGGATAAAGCAGGAGATAATGAATGAATAAATGAACATCAATAATGCAGTCTGGACTTTCCTCTATAGTCAGCACTCCTGGATCTTTGTTGTACTATAAAGCCATTATACAAAGTTCATGAAAATGTCCCTGAGTCGTCTCACTCTCTGAATATTAGTCATTGAACGCATGTAATGAACTCCAGCAGTGAAACTTTATTACTAATTTTTCATGTAAAGCTCAATTATTTCATTTGACAAATCACATTTTAGGCAGAATTATAGACAGTAATGTAACTTATTCCCAGAACTATTAGGTACTTTAATGGGTCTGAGGCCATGAACAATGCAGTGTGTATTTAACTTTTCTTTAATGTATGGACCATTTTATCAAATTAGGTTTTATCACAGAGGATAAAAGATATTAAAAAGGCATAAGGGTAAGAGAGAGGGCGCAAGTCGTCCAGCTGTCACCTCAAATCATAATTACTGAAAATAATAGCAGCATACTTCATAAGGCGCCATGCAATTTAATAAAAAGATGGAGGAAGAGAGAGAAGTGGGAGAGATCAATTAAGATCGATAATGCACAGGATTGTTGGCGATTTAGAAGGTCAGACATTGCTAATCTGTACAAAATGATATGCATGAGATAAAGGGTTTAAGGTTCTGTGGCATTTCGATGAAATAGTCCTGTTTTGTAGTTATAGTGGGCGGCACAGTGACTTAGTGATTATCACCTTTCAGAGCTGGAGTTTCCATGTTCTCACAGCGTCCACTTGGTTTTTCTCCGGGTTCTGCGGTTTTCATTCATTCATCCATCCATTATCTTCCGCTTTATCCTCTATTAGGGTCGCGGGGGTGGGTTTCCCCATGCCCATCCAGAGGAGAACGTTTCGAGTGCTGGGCAGACACACCCAGGACAGGGGGCCAATCCATCGCTGGGCACGCACTCACTCACACAGGCACGCACACAGACACATTCTATATGGGGCAATTTGGAGAACTCAATTGACTTGATCCATGTTTTTTGGACTGTGGGAGGAAACCGGAGAACCCGGAGGAAACGGGGAGAACATGCAACTCGGGGAGAACATGCAAACTCCACCCAGATGGGGATTCAAACCGGGAATCCCTAGAGCTGAGAGGCGAACGTGCTAACCACTAAACCACCGATGAATGAAATGATCATCATGAAATGAAAAATCTCGAGTATTAAAGTATTATTATCATTAAGAATCCACTCAAGTAAATGCATTTAATTATCATTTTCAGCCATATAGGGGCATGGAGTCAGCGAGGCTGGGTTCAGCTCAAAATAAGCAACATCTGAAGTAAACCGCAGGGGTTAATGATTTTCAGTAAGGCTTGACCTGAAACTGGGTTTTGACTGGGACTAACCACAAGGGATTTAAAAGAGGCTGGAGTCTCTTACACTGAAAATTGATTGTGGCTCGTTTTTTTAAACCCTATTCCACCACTTTTGTGGCTTCTGTTCGTGACCACAAAGCCCCTGGAGATTCAAATGACATGGATCAATGGTGTAACCTTAAACAACTCCGCTCTATGTTATTTAAGACAACATGGCGACGTCTAATCCCCCAATAATGACCATTTAAATCGTCAACATTTTCAAGAGTCCTACTCTTTGAATAAATTCTTCTTTTTTTGAACAGACTTTGTATCTTTGGCTTTTTACCAGTGCATTAAAACATGTCACATAGCTGCTGAGGAGCCGACAATTTCCTTCTCATCTCCGAATGCTGCAGGCGAGTTCATTCTGCCATCTCTCTCTACTCATGCTATGATGTCAATTAGAGAAGCATTTAAGCTTCTGCCACTGCCTTCTGTAGCCCATTCTGTTCTTGTGTTGCGCGATAGCACATTCTCTCCCACCAACTGTTCACAGTTTCAGGCTCGAAATTCGCCTCGGAGAAGCAGATGCTACTCGGGTTTTATTTACCGGGGGACTGCTCTGACAGGCTGACCCACAGGTACCCTATACGCTCGCCCATTAGGGTTCAGTCGTCTGGATTAGACCCTCTCACAGTCACAACCCAGGTTTGGTTCTCTTTCATAGGGCTTTCTTCTCAGAGGGTACCATTGCTCTGCTGTTTAATTTGATTTATTTAAAGTAATGGAACAGTTACAGATACAGAATCACTTTGTTTATCAAAAACATTTCTTTTTTTTGTACGTCTTATGTCTACAATATCTCTATATTGTCACAATAAAACATTCATTCATTCATTATCTTCCACTTTATCCTATATTAGGGTCGCGGGGGGGTGTCCCCAAGCCCATCCAGGGGAGAACATTTCAGGTGCTGTGCAGATAGACCCAGGACAGGGCGCCAATCTATCACTCAGCACACACTCACTCACACAGACACACTCTATATGGGGCAATTTGGAGAACTCAATTGACTTGATCCATGTTTTTGAACTGTGGGAGGAAATCGGAGAACCCAGAGGAAACCTACGTGGACACAGGGAGAACATGGAAACTCCACCCAGATGGGGATTCGAACCGGGAACAAACTTAAAGTTCTAAGGGCAGAGGGGGAATCTTTGCATTAGTATAGAATTTCTAAATAGAGACTCAGTGAGGTTACTGCAGGCGGCACGGTGGCTTAGAGTTTAGCACTTTCGCCTCTCAGCACTAGGGATTCCCGGTTCGAATCCCCATCTGGGTGGAGTTTCCAAGTTCTTCCCGTGTCCGCGTGGGTTTCCTCCGGGTTCTCCGGTTTCCTCCCACAGTCCAAAAACATGGATCAAGTCAATTGAGTTATCCAAATTGCCCCATATAGAGTGTGTGTGCGTGTCTGTGTGTGTGATTGTGTGCCCAGCGATAGATTGGCGCCCTGTCCTGGGTGTATCCGCCCAGCGCCTGAAACGTTCTCCTCTGGATGGGCATGGGGAACCCCCCGCGACCCTAATAGAGGATAAAGTGGAAGATAATGGATGGATGAATGAGTTTACTGCTTATATATTTGTGTTGAACCTAAAAGTGTAAATCAGGTTTATTTCCACCTGCCGTTACTCAGTAGTAGGGTCTGATTTTCAGACTCCAGAAGTGAGGTGGGTCTGATTGGCTGATGCTTTCATGTCTGATTTGCTCGCGCTCTGATCTCTGCTTCATGAGCTATCACATTCACATGACACAGATAACAGAGTGTCAGCAGAGATTCAGAGGAATTTTAATGAGAGAGCAGATTTGTTTAGATTTCACTTGAGGTGTTACAAAAACTCTGATCCAGCGTCAATCTTTCCAAACTATAGCATATGCTACGCGAATATGCGGGTGTGTCAACTCTGGTGGCTACGGTGTTGAGCCATTAAGATGAAGGTTGGGGGCAAAAAAATTATGTCCACCAAAGTTAACAATGTGGGTCTTTGGGCTGGGCCTTTAACCCTTATTGCTCCAGGGTGCTGTGTCCCTAACTTGTGCTATTTCAATGGCACAGTGCGACCATCTCAGCTCATCTCATTATCTCCCGCTTAATGTTACACTACGGAATAGGGTCGCTAGGGGTTTCCCTATGCCTTTCCAAAGGGAGAACATTTCGGGCACTGGGAAAATACACCTAAAACAGTGCACCATTCCATTGCTGGGCGCACACACTATTTGTAGGCAATTTTAGAGCAGTTGATTTACCTTAAATCCATGTTTTTGGAATGTGGGAGGTAACTGAAGAACCCGGAGAAAACCCACATGGACATGGGAAGAACATGGAAACTCCATCCAGATTGGGATTCACTATATGTACAGTATATGTGGAACGCTGTCTCATTCCACATATACTGTACTGTATTTTATATTGTGGAATGACAAATAAAATACTTGAATACTTGAATTCGAACCTGGCTCCCCAGCGCTGAGAGGCAAAGGTGCGCAGTGCGACCAATTACACAAAAAAAGGTCTGTTTACAACATTTGTAGGAAACGTCATCACAAAGTCAAGTGACTAGTTCACCTTATTTTGCTCATTGTTCTCTGCCTGGTCTGTTCTGTTCGGCTGTCTGCTGCAACCTGGGAAACAAACCTGGGATGTGTGGGCTGTGACGTCACGAGTGCCGTTTAGGAAAAGCATTAAATCAAGAACCCATCGTGTTTCAAATGAAAGTGCTGCAAGTATGAGAATTCACACTGGGTTTCATGCCTCGATTCACTTATTTAACTGTCCTCAGAGTCACCGCTCTGCCTCCATTCTGCCTCCAAACCACTCGACAGGGTCACATCCCCTTCCGTACCCCCACCCCATAAAAGCATTTAGTCATCACCTGTCAACTTATTCACTCCAGTAATTGTGAACTCAAATCTCCCTTTCACATTTTCATTCCCATCCAGCTCAATCAGACTTTAAATTACCAGCCCATTTCCTTTTTAGAAAGCAATTGCTCGCACTCAGTGCAGTAGGCCTTTAGTTCTGATTGACAATCATTCCATTTAAGTAGCCCCGGTATCTCCGATAATGATGTTATGAGGATGTTGAACATGTCTTAGGAGGTTCTGAATAGCCTGCTTACTTTTTAGAAGAGACTACTTTATAAAATCCAGCCCTTTAATTAATTTGAAGAATGTCATTTCTTTACTTGCTTAATGCTAACAGAGGTTCTCCACCAAGTAATAATATTCGTCCTAATGGGAGAAACAGTCAAAATGGAGCGTCCTCTTTTTTTACTTTTTAAATAGCAACATTGATGAATAGTGATGTAGTATCTTGAACACTGTTGGTTGTTTCTCATGTATTTTAAACTGCTGCTAAAATCATATAATTACATCACATCGTTTTGCAGAATGATAGAAGGAGGGAGAAGCAGTGTACATGGTATCAGCACCCAGCTGTTCACAAAGTGCAGTGAGTCTCACTGATCCCGCTGAAAGGAAGAGCAGGCGGCGAGCAGTAAGATGCTAAAGCCACTGCGGGCCATCGGCAGAGGCTGAAGACCATTCAGGTCACTGCCTCCTGGCTGGGGTAAGCCCAGCTTTTGCCCCTTTAGGTGGTGCTTTATTTGAGCAGATAGCAACATTTTTATCTTAATCCTGTTAATTGGGGTTAGGTGCCTTGTCCAAGGGCACTTCATAGTACTTTGTGGACATGGAAATCAAAGCAAGAACCTTCAGGTTGCAAGGTTGGTTCCTTAACCACAAGCCTACATATGCCCTGTTTTGGACTGCGGGTGAAAACCAGAAAACCTGGAGGAAGCGCAGCGGACATGGGAAGAAGAACATGGCAACTCCACCTAGATCAGGAATCGAACCTGGATCACCAGCGCTAAGAGGTGAATGTCATCACTACACCACTGTGTCGCCCTCACTTGGCATTATTACAATTCAAAAGGTTTAATATACTTTTTCATCCATCCATTATCTTCCGCTTCATCCTATATTAGGGTCACGGGGGGGTTCCCCATGCCCATCCAGGGGAGAACGTTTCGGGTGCTGGGCAGATACACCCAGGACAGGACGCCAATCTATCGCTGGGCACACACTCACTCACACAGACACACTCTATATGGGGCAGTTTGGAGAACTCAATTGACTTGATCCATGTTTTTAGACTGTGGGAGGAAACCGGAGAACCCGGAGAAACCCACGCGGACACGGGGAGAACATGGAAACTCCACCCAGATGGGGATTCGAACCGGGAATCCCTAGTGCCGAGGGGCGAACGTGCTAAACCACTAAGCCACCGTGCCGCCCTTCAAAAGGTTTAATATACTTAAAATAACTAAATGTATTGAATTGTATAACCATCACCACAACGTGCCACACAACATGTATGATTCGTCTACAGAGTTTTTTCTGATCAAATTAATTTATTTTAAAAAGTATTATCTTTTGCATTCCTTCAACCAAAACCCTTGAGTTTATATGTAAAGAAAAAAACCAGTATAATTTGCCTGTTAATCATCTGTATCAGGCAGTTTTATTGACTATACCGTTCACATTGGCTGGAAACATCTATGGGAAAATCAATAGCAACACACATTAGGATTCATACAGCCAGCTCGATTTATTATGAAGCAATCAGTACCAAATAAAACAGACATGAGTTATCCAGATTGTGGGGGCTGGATTTCTCCTCACCTTGTTGTATGTGCTTTCCTGTCATTAGACAAATGAATGCTAATATGCCTGACCATGGATTTTTAATTTCTTGTGCAAATTACCTCATTACCTGATAATTAGCATGCAGCTATGGCTGGGAAAACAAGTTTCCAACCGGGTCCGTCTCTCGTCTGGAGCATCAGAAGCCCCATGCTGCATGCTGCAAGTCTCCACGCTGCAAAATGACCTTACAACGTGTTGCCTCAGTTCAGAACACTTTCATACACAGTTTTTCATCTGAACCTAATTAACACTATGATTAGGATTGTAAGGAAACAGCACTGTGGCTAAGTGGTAAGCACCAGTGCCTCCCAGCGCTGAGGATACAGGTTCGAAACCCAATCTGGGTGGATTTTCGTGTTTGGTTTTTCTTAGGGTTCCTCCCATGGATTCAATGTAAATTGGCTGCTTTAAATTGCCCCTATATAAAATGGATTGGCGCATTGTTCTACATTTGGTCATTTAGCAGACGCTTTTATCCAAAGTGAGCACAGGGTTAATCACAACATCCCTGGAGCAATGAGGATTAAGGGTCTTGCTCAAGGACCCACACAGGTAACTTCAGTGGCATGGGATTTAAACCCCTACCCTTCAGATTGCTAGTCCAACGCCCTAACCACTGAGCTACCATGCCCTTAGGTGTTCTAGGTGTATCTTCCCAACGCTCGAAACATTCTCCCATGAATGGGCATGAGGAACCCCCACGAGGATAGCAGTAGAAGATTAAGTAAAAGATAATGAGATCCATCAATCCATTAACTTCCAGTTAATTCTATACTAGGATTGTGGGGGGGCTCATCCATGGGCATGGCACAGGACAGAACAGAGCACCAATCTGTCGCTGGGCAGTTAATGAGATATGATGAGATATTTCTATTGCTGTATTACTCCAACCACTAAATAAATACTCTAATATATATTTCTTTTTGTTTAAGGTTGAGTGTCATCATGCAAAGACAATCCCAATGTCCGAAGTATTCATCAGTGGAATTTCAAAGGTCATATGAGGGTCCCGCTGCAAAATTTAATGAAAATGTGAACATAATGGACCCTGACCATCTTTCTTTCAGTCGTGGGTCAGTGTGCACCTGAATGCCAAAAAGGAAAGCTGCAGACACATCGATTTCCAACTTCTAACGATTTCTTAGCGTGATTACACCTATTCCTTTCTATTTACCAAAGGTTAAACGAGGTCTGGTTAAATCAGAGCGGTCCGATGAATAAGAGTCGCAGACTTCTGACTTTCAATAAATGAGAATAATGAAGAAAAAAAAATACACATCCCTCTTATTCCTGGATATGTGATCACTTCACCATTACATCCACATGAGCTCGATCGCGATGGCATTTAGAAGCTATATGCAGCTGTGTTCATAAGTATGTGAACGTCTTGATTCTACAATCCCAGAGACATTTGTCTGCAAGTCAGAGATTTACCCTGGAGAGGAGAATCTCACATGACTTTCTATATCTGTGTCCTTTATCCTCTGTTAGGGTCGTGGTGGGGTTCCCCATGCCCATCCAGAGGAGAACGTTTCGGGCGCTGGGCAGATACACCCAGGACAGGATACCAATCCATCGCTGGGCACACACTCACTCACACAGACACACTCTATATGGGGCAATTTGGAGAATTCAATTGACTTCATCCATGTTTTTGGACTGTGGGAGGAAACCGGAGAACCCGGAGGAAACCCACGCGGACACGGGAAGAACATGGAAACTCCACCATGATGGGGATTCGAACTGGGAATCCCTAGCACTGAGAGGCGAACGTGCTGACCACTAAAAGCCACCGTGCCGCCTATATCTGTGTATTTCATCAAAATAAAGCTGACATTATGAATTTCTCAATGGTTCCTATAGATGACAGATGTCAAATTAGTGTGGAGCATGATGTGGGCAGGGAACTTTCATAATGAAGCCGAACTGCAATGGGGTTTTTTCTTCCCCCTCCCGTTTTAATGGTAAATCAATTACTCATTTACGCCTTTCCTCTGATTTATTACCCAACACTTAATGTTTTTAATGACTTTACAGACGTGCAGACGAGTCAATCACCCACCGCTCATTCCACGAGGCCAAAAGCTGGTCTCCCTTATCCAGATAAAAGAGACACACAGAGGGACGAGGGACGTTAATCCATCAGCCTGCTTTGTACAGAGCCTTGTAAACGTCTTTCAGGCATATACTGAATGTTTTCCTGTCATGTCTTTTGTAAATTTTGGTGCTGAAACCTTTTAACCCATTGGACATTTAATAGATACCACCAATGAAAATGACATGCCTTTATAGATGCCCCGGTCGGTCAACGCTGGGTTATTACACTGTCAGATTTCCGAACGGAAAGTGCTATTGACATTTAAAGCAAAGTAAAGGAAAATATCCATTTTAATTAGAGCAGGATTGGATATTTAAGAAACCACATGGGGCACAGGGCACAAGAATTTGTTGCTGCCTTAAAAGTCAATACCACGATTTAAATAACTAATCACAATCAAACGCTGGTGATGGTGATGTGGCCTCTAAAAATAGTAATGGAGCCATCAATTTCACACCTTTCTTCATAATTAATCCAATCCCCATACAAGCACACAACATCTACCAAGGTTTGAGACACGTCCCCTTCTTGCTTCATCGTCTACATCCTTCACTTAACAAATAGATGAACTTTATGGTCTGTTTTCCAATTACAGACTGTAGTTCATCTGTGTTCTTTGTTGTTGTTAGTCCCCTGTTGGTTCTCTGTTCTCTGTTGGTCAGGAGCATCACAGAACAGGTATCATTTGGGTGGTGGATTGTTTAATGTGAGTTCTGCAGTGACACTGAAGTGGTGAGGGGGTTTTTAGTGCAGCAGTGCTGCTGGAGTTTTATTTAAAAATCTCAGTGACACTGTTGGGATAGGAATAATGCACCAACCATATAATGCCTGCTCTTTGGGGTGCTGACCATTAAAACAGAGTACACAGTATGTACTGTAGAACACAAACAGATGGACTACAGTCTGGAATTGTAGAACTACAATGTCCATCTTTACAGGATGTGGAGCTAAGAAATTGATATAATGCTATATGTTTAGAGGAATCCACAGCCTCTTTTTTAACTTATAAGGGTTAAAAAAAAAAAAGCAACTTTGATTTAAATAACTGAATAGTTTGAAGCTTTGTACGTATTCAAACATCTCAAGTTCATAAAGGATTTTATGAGTTTATTATTGTAAAAATAGTTCATTTGCTTGTCAGTACAAAATGCACATTTGGTGTTTTGTTATTGAAAATAATCAAGACTACACCCGTTTTTTTCCTTATCTGACAGCTTGGAGTGGAAAACATCCAACCGTAGAGACATTCATTTTCATTATGCCAAATCAAGCCCCAAATGGTTCTCTGCCAAAGAGGGATGTTGAGCCGTTTTATAAGAATTTGCAATTCACATTCTCTAGATCTGGAAATTTTATCACAGCAGTGGCGTTACTGTTCGTTCAGACATATTCGGTTACACTCCATCTCGAGTGCCCATTACATTCTCGAGCAGTTAAGCACCATCCGCAAATGTCAGCTATTTTCCCAACATTGTTTGTAATATTTCATATTGATAGCTCAATCGCCCAATACACTATGTTCATTACTTGGTAAATTCAGAAAGAGCTCGAATTTCAAAGCTTTAAGGGCTTCAAAGCGGCCCACTGATGACTAAGCCTCAGGGATCAAAGTGGATTATAACGCTTCTCTTACCGAGAGGATTTCAAACGCTCGGAAACATGATGAAGAAAACGCAAGTGTTCATAATATCACTTATACAAACAACAATGCAATCAGATCTAAACTATTAATTATCATTGTTATGTTTGGTGGCTTTGGGGCGGCACGGTGGCTTAGTGGTTAGCACATTCGCCTCTCAGCACTAGGGATTCCCGGTTCGAATCCCCATCTGGGTGGAGTTTCCATGTTCTCCCCGTGTCTGCGTGGGTTTCCTCCGGATTCTCCGGTTTCCTCCCACAGTCCAAAAACATGGATGAAGTCAATTGAATTCTCAAAAATTGCCCTATTTAGAGTGTGTGTGTGTGAGTGAGTGTGTGCCCAGCGATAGATTGGCGCCCTGTCCTGGGTCTATCTGCCCAGCGCCCGAGACGTTCTCCCCTGGATGGGCATGGGGAACCCCCCCCGCAACCCTAATAAAGGATAAGCGGGAGATAATGAATGAATGATTGAATGTTTGGTGGCTTAGTGGTTAGCACGTTCTCCTCTCAGCGCTAGGGATTCCCGGTTGGAATCCCCATCTTGGTGGAGTTTCCCTGTTCTCCCCGTGTTTGCGTGGGTTTCCTCCGGGTTCTCCGGTTTCCTCCCACAGTCCAAAAACATGGATGGAGTCAATTGAGTTCTCCAAATTGCCCCATAAAGAGTGTGTCTGTGTGAGTGAGTGTGTGCCCAGCGATAGATTGGCGCCCTGTCCTGGGTGTATCTGCCCAGCGCCCTAAACGTTCTCCCCTGGATGGGCCTGGGAACCCCCCCCCCCGCGACCCTAATAGAGGATTAAGCAGAAGATAATGAATGAATTAATGTTTTAAAGGACAATTTGAGGAACAGTCCACAAGTGTGCAGAAAAAAATGTTTGATGGATTCTAATCATCAGTCCCTGTTTATCCTGCGCCCTGTGGGCTTGATGCTGATCTCAGAACCACTGATTACAAAGCCTCAATTCTTCACCCACAATCCAAGGAGATCATGCACATGCCCAAGAACTCATTCATTCAGACCGAAGGCTCAGTTCTGGGAGTCAGAGGTTTAAATTGCTGTATTTGTGAATATGAGGAAAAACCCAGACCGTAAACATGTCACACATAAAAGACTGAATGATACTCGCAATGGCATGTTGATGACCAGAGTAATCAAAGGGTTAAAAATATTTTACCAGTACAAATCTTTTTTGTAAGTACACTTATTGTCCATGTTCTCAGTTCCACTTTCTGTAAAGATGGACTTTCTAGTTCTACAATTCCAGACTGTAGTCCATCTGTTTGTGTTCTACAGTTCATACTGTGTACTCTGTTCTAATGGTCAGAACCCCAATAGTACCACCACAGAGCAGGGATTATTTGGTGGGTGCATTAATCCTATCCCAGCAGTGTTACTGAGGTTGAGAAATGAAAGTACACACATCAGTGTCACTGCAGAACTGACAATAAACAATCCACCACCCAAATCCACCACCTTCATTTTGTGTTCTACAGTACATACTGTGTATTCTGTTCTCTAATGGTCAGAACCCCAATAGTGCCACCACAGAGCAGGGGTTATTTGGTTGGTGCATTGTTCCTATCCCAGCAGTGTCACTGAGGTGGAGAACTAAAGGGGCACTAAAACCCCCCTCACCACATCAGTTTCACTGCAGAACTGACGATAAACAATCCACCACCCAAATGATACCTGTTCTGTGATGCTCCTGACCAACAGAGAACAGAGAACCAACAGGGGACTAACAACAACAAAGAACACAGATGGACTACAGTCTGGAATCGTAAAACTACAAAGTCCATCTATAAGATAAGTGGAAGAAATAGATGATGGAGCAAGAAGTGGGGGAGGCTACCTTTAACTAATACTGTATGAACCGTATGCTGACAGTAGAGGACATGCACATGCTCTGCACCTCTGTGCTACCATCAATAAAAATGTTCTCTGAACAAATAAAACGTCTGAATGATGGCACAGGCTGGAACAGAGTTGTCACAGACATTATTTCCTGACCACGGAGTATCGATTACACAAAGATCTCCAAACAAAATGCAGTCTGACAGAACAGAAACTCATCACATTAGAATGAAAACAAAACATCGACAGGAAAACTATCCAGTTCCAGTTCTTGCTGTTAAGCAATTTATTAACCTACGGGTGGTAAATCCCTGACTTGTCTCCGCCACCCCACCACCACCACCACCACCACCACCACCACCACCACCACCCACATCATGGGCCCAGAGCGGGAATGTCTGCTGCACTCCGAGCTGCCCTCCAGTATGAGGAAGCAGCTCAAAATAATAAATGCACAACTGGAGAGTGGCAGCGGTACAGCAGGAGAAGAAGAACCCTACTCTCTCATACAATTTGTAACGTTTTTAATTTTTAATCTAGAACGGATTCACACAGGGAGCTCATTGGCACGGTGCTGGGAAGCGCGTTACTGTCTTGTGTCAGGCAGTACTCGGGGTGAAACTCTTGCAGAGACGTGGGCTTCCACACGACTGCCTGCTCAAGCATTTCTCACATTTCTTCTCACCTTCTGGCTCGTAATATCATTACAGGTGACCTTGTTTTGTTCGGGGAGATGCAGTCTGTCAGTGTGGGAGGACAAATAGCCGGGAGGAGTTTGATTTACAGCGCAGGGCCCGAGAAGCTCAGGCGTTCCCCTGAAGCGGGTCACATGTATGAAAGTTATTTAATTTGTCTGTTGCAGCAGCAGTTTTAAGCGTCTCTCACCTGAACCACCTCACACTCATTCCTCACCCATTTAGTTGCTGTTTTCTTGACACGTCCTTGACTTTAGATTTATAATCACCTTGAAGGACTGGTTTATGTAGTAATGCTGCACTGTTTACCCCTAACACTCTTAATATCACAGGTATTTTGGGGCTATGCCTTAATTCATTGTCTGTAGGAGTTCGCTGAGATATGATTGCTTTTGATTCCTGGCTCATATTTTTTAGAAAGATTGCTGGCAAAGTGGGAATATCTTTATTCAGACATGTTACTGAAAATATGTAAATAAATTCTACTCTAACAGTTCAGATCAGGTTTATTTGTCACATGCGTAGATATACATGGTACAGCCAGCAGTGAAATTCTTTCCTACATTTCCACATAAGGTTAAATGAATAAAGATAAAAATAGTTACATTTTAAAATTAAAATAAAAAATATGTATGAAATATGTATTTACACTGTGCAATTTACATACATTCAAAAAAAATTTAAAAAGAGAAACTGTACAATTATTGCACTATAACCAATGTCAACTAAAAATGGTTCTTATAAGTGTCTTGTGCATATATGTGCATGTGTGCAGTGCAGAGTCAAAAGTTTTCAGTGTTATGAAGGTGTTGTGGCTGGGATTGTGTCCGTTTAGTCCTGGTTCAGGGTCCGAATCGCCGTTGGGAAGAAACTCCTCCTCATCCTCTCTGTGTTCGCCTTCAGGACACGAAAACGCCGTCCTGATGGCAACAGAGTGAAGAGCTTGCTGAAGTCTTCCACAATCTTTTTGGCTTTTCATTCTCATTTGAAGGTTCTTTTTTGTATTAATTCAATATGATGTTGAACACAAAGGGCAGAATGGAGCTTATTAAAGGTAATTAATGCACCTGGCAGAGGTGCACTCCACTAACGATTTGGGTGCAGGTTAATAAGAGGAGAGAGTTTGCAGCAGCAACAGGAACAGGATCAGGATGGTGCCGTTAGAGACATCAGCCAGCACACTGCATGTAATGTGTTCATGTGACCGGTCCTCAGTATGAGACAGTTTTGTAAAAATCCAGTTCAACTTCAAACATGATTTTGAAATATGTATGTATAACAAAATGAAGGAAACCCATTAAGACATTGTGAGAACATGCAAACTTCACACTAAAAGGACTTTTGCTGGCTTTTGCAGACTGAGATGTTTACAATGATTGCTTGAGGAAGATAAGGGCTCGCCCCTCAGCATCAGGGCCGGATCGTAAGCACCTTTTTGCTCTTTGTTTCTTTTATTTATTTGTGTTTGCCCATGTGCCGTAGTAAGAGTAGTGCACTGTGGTACAAATAAAATGTTAAGCAAATACTACGGCAGCCATTTTAAAATAATACTGAATTCTCACTGAAGCTTGTTAGAAATATCACCTCGCAGATGTTCCCAAGTTTGCATTACTTTTAATACTCCTAAAATTAGTGCTTCCGAGAGTCTCTGTGTGAGCCCATCGCATAAAGCTGAAATTAATTGAGCCTGACGCATTTCTCTCGATATGCGCAGTGTGTCACCGGAAAGGCCATCTGCTGCTTTCACAAATTCACCCAAAGTTCTTCCCCCATTTGGTTCCCACAACCCTAAACAAGCCCCACACCTTCCCCACTTAATTATCTCTCTTAAACCGAAATTTACACATTGATAGCCTGAGATTACTATGATTACAGAGATCAAAAACTGAACTCCAGAGGGCTCCAATGTGATTTCAATGCGATGGAAATAAAGGGTGCATCTCGAAAATTGTGAAAAATAGTCCACACCCAAAAGCACATGGTTCAGAGATAATTAGCTCTATTTGCGTCGTCAACAATCCCAAGGTCACTGTGCAACATGTTCCCACCAATGTGTAATTAACTCTAAATCAAAATCACTGATGTGATTCAATCCATTAGCGGCTCACGTTAAATGCATTTATAATCATTTATAATACATTAGCGTTTGTGCGTACGCTTCACTGTCCGCCGAATCAGCTGGTCAGTCACATAGATTTACCATTAACCCAATCTCATAGGAGCATGTCATTGTTCAATCATGTGTGAGTTGAGGTACAAAAGAGCAAACAAGACCTTCCATCGCTGTCACTTTTAATGATAACAGGTGATCAATCCTTGAGGTCTAATTGCCAGCTTCCTTCACGAGCTGATAATATTGTATTGTTAATGAGCAGCCATGGAGGAAATTATTCCCATTAACATTAGCACTTTCAGAAAGAGTACATAACTGAAACTGTTGATGAGCCATTTAAAAGGGTACATGCAATTTGTGCATCTAAACAAAAATGGAACGTTCTTTAAATGCCCCAGCGTACCTCAGTGTTGTTGCTGATCATGTCTATTCCTGCAGGACCACACCGTACCCATGTTCTGCTGGTTGGTTTCAGCACAATAATACAGCATGTCACAAAGATCAAAACATATTAAAGCAGTTTGAGTGAGTGAGTGTGTGCCCAGTGATGGATTGGCACCCTGTCCTGGGTGTATCCGCCCAGCGCCCGAGACGTTCTCCCCTGGATGGGCATGGGGAACCCCCCCGCGACCCTAATAGAGGATAAAGCGAGTGATAATGAATGAATGAATAAAACAATTAAAGGACATGCAGTGATGAATCTGAATGCTCCAGGTTCTCCAGGTTGTGTTCTCACCTTGTACCCAGTGTGAAGCACTGACACACACACACACACACACACACACACACACACACACACACACACACACACACCAGAAGGTTGAAGGTTAACGTCTCCAGATTTGAGCCCGAGCCATAAACCCGCGTTGTATGGACTGTTGGATGTAATTATCTCAGTCGGTCACTTTGAAATGATATATGTGAAATGTTTTTGACCTTAAAGGATCTTTATGAATTGTTTCATTCATACACACAGACACAATCCAGTCGAAACTTTTGTTTAATGACATTTACTAAAATCTATAACAGCAGCCAACCCTCAGAAGACCACAGTAATTTATTATCAGTATCAAATTTGTAAGGCACTGATGCCATTGCTGAGGAGTTTAACTAAAGATTCACATGAGGTCTACAATCCACTGATGAAGTCAATAAACAAACCATTAGTCAAAAGCAGAACAAGTAAACAGGCAGCACAGTAAGCAATCAGTCCTGAAGAGTTAGAATTCACACACAGACACACACACAGGCTATAATGTCATGAAAACCTTTGTTTCTTCATCATCTGGATAATTAACTCATAGAAGATCCTTAAGACTGGTGAATACAGTATGGTCCTAAAAGTTCCTATAGACCAAATCTAGACACGGTCAGGTCACTTGCTCATTTGTTCCTCCTTAAACAAGAGATGGAGGGGGGGGAGCGATGGAGGGATGATTCCTCCTTCCAACCCACCTTCACTTCTGAGTAATAGCTGGTGGTTTTTATTTATGTTTTAATCACTGATCAGAGGATTCCTGCAGGGTAAAGCCATAACTGTGTGCCAAACACTAATATATCGCTTCATCCTTCCACTTTTTAGAGCTATAAAAAAAAAACTAAATTCACATACCCCCCCCCCCCCACACACACACACACATATATATATGACGGTGGGAGTTCAGCAGGTTGCTTTAATAATTAAATAATACAATCAGATTCAAGGAAACACAACAGGGCAACAGATACTGCTGGTGATCCTGAACTTCATGTACAGGGTTTGATTTTACTGTTTGGAGTTTGTTATGTTCTCCACATTTTTCCCCTGCCAACAGTTTGTCTATGTTTCTATCATGTCAATGAAAATTAGAAATCACGTTCCTGATGAGCCGTGACGGTAGCTTAAGGCTAGCACAATCGCCTTTCAACGCTGAGGATCCAGGTCTGGGTGGAGTTTTCATGTTCTCCCCGTGTCCGTGTGGGTTTTCTCTGAGTTCTCCGGTGTCCACCCACACGATTCTAATTTCAGGATTATTTAGTGGGAGATAATCCCATCCCGGGCAGCACGGTGGCTTAGTGGTTAGCACGTTCGTCTCTCAGCGCTAGGGATTCCTGGTTCGAATCCCCATCTGGGTGGAGTTTCCATGTTCTCCTCGTGTCTGCGTGGGTTTCCTCCGGGTTCTCCGGTTTCCTCCCACAGTCCAAAAACATGGATCAAGTCAATTGAGTTCTCCAAATTGCCCCATATAGAGTGTGTCTGTATGAGTGAGTGTGTGCCCAGTGATAGATTGGCGCCCTGTCCTGGGTGTATCTGCCCAGCGCCTGAAACGTTCTCCCCTGGTTGGGCATGAAGAACCCCCCCGCCACCCTAATATAGGATAAAGTGGGAGATAATGACAGTATCGGGTTGCTCGTTTGACACATGGATCTTGATGAACTGAACCTCATTCTTCACAGAAAGGATCTTGTTTTCTTGCTGTCTAAAGTTTTTAGGTAACCCTCTCCATCACCACTGACAATGACGAGACGTTAATAACAACAGTCATGATGGAGCGTCGGATACCGACATAACCTTCTCTGATCTGATTACATCATCCACAATGTTAGTTTGGAAAAATGGGGTGTGTGTGGGGCGGGTGGGGGGGTGTCAGTGTAGACAGACACTGAGCTTTAATTATCAAAACATTAGCCTCGGGATCTGATGCTTTACTCTGAGAGTGAAATATATCCTTTTTGTGTAAAAGCCCAATGCCTCATTAGAAACGGTTAAAATTAGAAACTTTTAATGTTACACCTGTGACATCTTTCATGAGTACATTAATTTAACACTGAAATTGCAGATAGAATGAGTCAGAGAACGCTGCATTCTCTCTGGCTTTTAAATCACTTCAGTGATATTTAGAATTTAATTAACAAGAGATCTATTGCATTTACACTGTGAAATGACAAAGGCACGATTAATTAGAAAAGCCATACATTATTATTGACATCAGATCTGAAATTAGAAAAGCCGACCAGGATGGCTCATGATTAAAAACATCACTCAGGGAAAAGTGAAAGATAAGGAGAGCAACACTGACAGTTTAATTAAATCACACCAAATTCAAATTTATTGCCACTAATTGATTCAGCCTGCTTTTGGCGGGATGATAATGAGCGCGGAATTAAAAGAATTGAAATGTGTTCAAAGTAATGCTGTGTCCATTGTCAGCTCGACTACTCTGATTGGTTCTTATTATTCAAACTTTTCATAAATAACAATAACAATATTGCTGTGGCTGCAACATGTCAATAAGATTAGGCAGTGAATGGTAGTGTGGGGCAACTTGGTTGTTAGAGTGTTGTGATGATCATTGTAATTTTAAGGATTCGATAACTGGCTCCATTAAGTTGCCACCCAGAGCACAATCTTAATCCTAACTGCCCCAGAGGAGCCGTTTAATGTTAACTATTCACTTTGAGTTCAATCCTTAAGTTTACACTCGCAAAAAAAAGACACTCATTCTCTCTGACACACACATTATATAGGGGCAATTGAGTGCAGCTAATTTAATTCAGAGAACCCGCAGGAAAACTACATGGACACGGGGAGAACATGGAAACCTGGATCCTTAGCATTGAGAGGAGAACAGGCTAACCACTACACCACCATGCTGCTAGAATTTGAATCTTTCATTCATTTATTCATTATCTTCCGCTTTATCCTATATTAGGGTTGCGGGGGGGGGGGGGTTGTTGGGTTCCCCATGCCCATCCAAGGCAGAACGTTTCGGGTCCTCAGGACAGGGTGCCAATCTATCACTGGACACACACCCACTCAAACAGGCGCTCTCTATATGGGGCAATTTGGAGAACTCAAATGACTTGAGCCATGTGGCAGGAAACCAGAGAACCCAGAGGAAACCCACGCAGACACGGGGAGATCATGGAAACTCCACCCAGATGGGGATTCGAACCGGGAATCCCTAGTGCTGAGAGGCGAACGTGCTAAACCACTAAGCCACCGTGCCGCCCTAGAATTTGAATCTGTTTTTGGTAAATAAAAGCTTAGTCACATTCTCCATTTTAAGTATAAAGGGCATATTCACTCTGCCCTCTGAAAACTGTTGAAAGATATGAAATCTGTTATAAAAAGCAGAGAGTTCCTCGACAGGAAACGCGGTTCACAGCGTAGCGTGTAGACTGTAGCGCATTGTGATGAGGCTAAAAACAAGCTGTGGATGATCAAAGCCTGAGACTGCACATGAGCTCATGAACACAGCCACTTGAAACACAGTGGATTAGTCATTAACTGTAATCAAAAAGTGAATGAAAGCACCATTTTCTCACTGAGCCATAAATATGGCCACACACAAATCCAAACTCGGAGCTAATTAGCCACAAGCTGGAGGGGATTTCAGCCTGGGTGCCTTTATGCGCTGAACAGTGAGTGTTTAGTTGCCGGGTTTTGTTTCTCGCACAAATACTTCAAGCTACATTCATCAAAAACCAAGAACATGTTCCTTCAAGTTCGCCTCATTTGGTTGTGTGTTTTAGGAAAGTGCTGTCGATTTGTTTCATATGCTTTATTGTATATATGTCTATATTATGTGATCCATGCAGTTACCCACTTTTGAGCAGGTTTTGGTTATAAAGACACAGTGCTTTGAGACATCCATCCATCCATCCATCCATCCATTATCTTCCACTTTATCCTCTATTAGGGTCACAGGGGGGGGGGGGTTCCCCATGCCCATCCAGGGGAGAACGTTTCGGGCGCTGGGCAGATACACCCAGGACAGGGTGCCAATCTATCGCTGGGCACACACTCACTCACACAGACACACTCTATATGGGGCAATTTGGAGAACTCAATTGACTTGATCCATGTTTTTGGACTGTGGGAGGAAACCGGAGGAAACCCACGCGGACACGGGGAGAACATGGAAACTCCACCCAGATTCGAACCGGGAATCCCTAGTGCTGAGAGGAGAACATGCCAACCACTAAGCCACCGTGCCGCCCTGCTTTGAGACATGGGTGTTGTTAGGATCTTTTGATTTTGAAAAAGGCAGAAAGAACGAGCGGATGCAAAAAAGGTCGCCTCAAAGAACACTCCAGGGACACCGTCAGTAACTTACACTGGCCAGCGGTCTGCCCATTCAGCTTCAGGTGCTAAGTACGCCTTCAGGTCCGAGTGAGATAGAGCCAGCCCACTCAAGGGTTACCTGTATATATTGTTACGTCTAGTTCCCGCCCCTTAAAGGACTAAGCCAATTGCAGATTACCCTCCTAGGTTTTAAATCCGCCAATCCCAGCCCTGTATTTTCCAGTGGCGGCAAAATCAAAGGTCCTTTGTCTGTGTTTCGGCCATATTGGGACTCTCATTATGTATAAGAAATTTAAAATTTCTGACAGTGTGCAAAATGAACTTACAGCATTAATGTTCTATAATGTTATCAATAGTATCGGCAGTTGAGAGTGGAGCTGGAGCCTGGGTCACTCATACGTAGTTTAAAACAATGGAACAATGGAGTTAGTGAGAGGAAAACCTAATTGCATGGAATGAATGATGGCCTGCTCTTGTTTTTCTCTGAATCGTTTAAAAGAGGCGTCATGAACAAAAAAAAATTCAAAAAGGGAACAAAGGCTAAAAAAAAAATCTTTAATTAGTTTTATTTCAGTTGGTCTTCATTTCTTGTTGTTTTTTGCCCATAATGCATTTTTCTCTCCAAATTGTTACTTTTTGTTTAGGCACAAAACCTTTATCTTTAAAAATCTTTCACATGAGGAAGTTTTTATTCACTTACCGAAAGCACCTGACCCAGAATCCAAATCTTTATTCTGCAAAGTACCAGGGGGAAATAAACCCCAGAGTGGTTTTACTTGGGGTACTTTGGTTTCCTCCTACATTCCAAACACATGCTGATAGGAGATGATTGAAGAAACTAATCCCACCTCTAATTGGATGGCTTGTAAACTATGGTTGGGGAAAACTTTGTAAGCAACCTCATGAACACCTCCACTATGAAAGTGGATGGATCAGAATCATTTTAAAGTGGACTATGATTACACACACACCTCATTGAAACCTCATTTCCAAAGCCATTTTAAACTACAGAAGCGCATTAAGTATGAAGACTTATCACAGCTTTCTACTTCCTTCACTTACCCCTGAAGAGGTTATCTTATTATAGACAGTAGAGGTCGCTGCAGTACCAGCAGTAATAGTGGAAAACCCCCAATCTGGCATCCTGCTTATTAGCTAGATAGATAGATCACTTCATTAATCCCACAGGTAAATTTGTCAGACCAAAAGTTCTAAACCCAGGTTTTTTATGGCAGTTTTCTAGATGTTAAAGCACTGTGGTAAAATGAAAAATAAGTCTAGAAAACAAGAGTTTTCGAAATTCTGACCCAAACACAGCTTAAGAAGAGTTTGACCTTTGTGGTTTTTGAGTAGCCAGGGGACATTTTAAAGAGTCACTTAACCACCAGAGTCATTTTTCTCCAATGACTGGCATTTTGTCATTTTCTGCCACTGCTGCGGTCGCTGGTTATGACCACAAACACAATAGAGTGGCCATTAGCTGGAAATGACAGGGATCACGTTACCTTAAATGACTCTCATTTCACAGTCAATGCTTTTTCACACCCATTCAGCTGTAGTTGTGCTTTTTTATACTTCTGTGTCTACTATATTGTTCGGCATTAGTGTGACCTTATTATGTGAAGTCTGAGGAAGAGGCCAAATGCAGCCACTAACAAAAAGTTTTATTTGGTCTGCTTTGTATTTTTCTGAAATATATATATATATATATATATATATAGAGAGAGAGAGAGAGAGAGAGAGAGAGAGATAGAGAGAGAGAGAGAGAGAGAGAGAGAGAGAGAGAGAGTGTCTGTGTGAGTGAGTGTGTGCCCAGCGATGGATTGGCGCCCTGTCCTGGGTGTATCTGCCCAGTGCCCGAAACGTTCTCTCCTGAAATGCCCCCCCTCCCCCCTGACCCTAATATAGGATAAAAGTGGAAGATAATGAATATATATAATATATAATATAATAATGTGTGTGTATGTATGTATTTTTGGTTTTGGGTCCCAACAAAGGTTTTAGTTTTCTTCATTTAACTGACAGAAGTAGAATTTGATCCAAGATTTTATTACAGAAGCCCATGCACCTCAAGTTTCTGGGAGATTAAACCAGTCTGTCCATTTTCTGATGACCTCTTAGCTGACCTCCGTTGAGTGCTTCCACCTTCAGAACGGCCTTTGCTGAATTTTTATCACTTTATTTAACTATTTTGAAATTTTCTTGTTTGTGGATATAATGTAAATCATATACAGTACAGTTTAAATATTCTTTCCAATTGCTATGTATGTTACACATTTGATATTTTTAAAAATCATTATACTTTACTATAATTTACATTAAACACAGGTCTGGTAATAATCATGATAACTTTAGAGTGACATATTATTAGTTACTGAAAGCTATAGAGCCATCGCTGTGTCCCACTGTCCCAGTGCTGAGGTTGCACAAATGCAGAGACACCCAGGCGGTGGCTCATGGCCATTTTGTGTATTTAAGTGATAACTCTATTGTAGCCGTAAGTCCTCACTACCCCAGTTACCAAGGTTATGGGACATCACCATAAAAATAATGAAAGACTGAAAAAAGTACTAGGACTTGTAGTCCTTTGATATGTCCTCTCATTAGGTCAAAAGAAGGCAGGCTATCCCTAGGCCAGACTAATGAAGAGTAATTAGAATAATTAAGTGAGAGGCAAAAAGCTCTGGGCTTTGCAAAGATCCTGATTAATGATTCATGCCATGACAAGATAAAAGGTACCAGGATTCTCTGGGTTTGAAAATAAAGGGTGAAGTTTAGTAAAGAGTCCATGATGTACCATTAAAACTTTCTCTCTAATGAATGTCAGTGTCATACAAAGTGTGATAACTGAGGCAAGGGATTGGATGTGGGAGGGTGGCTAAGATTTTGGCCACATGTGAGAAGTTGTACTCAGATAACTCCTTAAGTAACAAGTATTTTTAGGTTCATTTTAACTGGATACGTTTGTGTGCAGAACACAACGAAAGTAAACAATGTTCTTTAACTAAAATCTACAGAATACAGCATAAAGTGCATAACGCAAAAGCATATGTGAGAATGCAAGAGCTGGTGCTAAAATGCAATTGCAGGTGCACAAATGCAAGCGCAGGTGCACAAATGCAAGAGCATGTTTGAATATAAGAGCACTTGCAAAGGCTCAAGAGCATGTGCAAAGATGTGAAAGCATGTTCAAAAATGCAAGAGCATGTGTAAAGTCACAAGTGCATGTGCAAAGTTGCAAGTGCATGTACAAAGACACCGAAGCATGTGCAAAGTCGCAAGAGCATGTGCAAAGACACCGAAGCATGTTCAAAAATGCAAGAGCATGTGTAAAGTCACAAGTGCATGTAAAAAAACACCAAAGCATGTGCAAAGACGCAAGTGCATGTGCAAAGTCGCAAGAGCATGTGCAAAGACACCAAAGCATGTTCAAAAATGCAAGAGCATGTGTAAAGTCACAAGTACATTTACAAAGACACCAAAGCATGTGCAAAGTCGCAAGAGCATGTGCAAAGTCGCAAGTGCATGTGCAAAGACACTAAAGCATGTGCAAAGTCGCAAGAGCATGTGCAAAGACACCAAAGCATGTGCAAAGACACCAAAGCATGTGCAAAGACGCAAGAGCATGTGCAAAGACACCAAAGCATGTGCAAAGACACAAAAGCATGTGCAAAGACACCAAAGCATGTGCAAAGACACCAAAGCATGTGCAAAGTCGCAAAAGCATGTGCAAAGACACCAAAGCATGTGCAAAGATGTGAAAGCATGTACAAAGACAGGAGAGCATGTGCACAAATTTGAGAGCATGTGCAAAGATGACAAATCATGTGCAAAAATACAAGAGCTTTTTCAAAGATGCAAGAGCATGTGCAAAAATGCAAAAGCATCTGCAAAGACAGTAGATCGTGGGCAAAGATGCACATGGACAAGAGTTTTAATCCTGAGTAGATTTTTTTATGGGATCTTTTGGGGAAAATATGGACTATGAAAATTCGTCCACCTCTTGAACTCAGTCTGTCGATCTCTACAAAAGCACAAGCGACTTGGAGCAGCATAAGATTTGCAGTTCCAGTTTAAAAACTGCAAAGAGTTACTTTTGGGAAAATGGCCCAAAATAAAAAAATAAAAGAAGCAAAGACCAGTGAGCTGAATTTGACAAACCAATTTAATTAATAAACATTAGAATTGAAAGCGCTCACACTATTTGAATTTTTTTTTTTTTTTTACTTTTCTAACCACAAGCATTGATAATAAATCCAGACCACTCTGACATGTTTCCCCCCCGAGCTGCTAAACTTTTTAAGGCATCTTGTCTAAGTATTTCCTTTCTGTATTTGCAGAATTGATTCTGAAAAGGACCCCACAAGTATTACAAATTAAATGTAATCAAAGAGACAGACAGGCCGGGTTCGAGCCAGTTTCAGCATTAAAAGACTGTCACATTTAAACATATCTGATTTGAAGATCAATTTTATTGAGCTGTTTGGGAAAACCACTTTTGATTTAATATTAACAAGGCAGACGTTTTTAAAAATGTATTACCCTCCAAACAAAATGCCCCGAACACAACCCCGGCCTGCCTTTCCGTCTGTCTGTCTGGGGGGAAAAATGTAAACAGTTACACTCTCTTCACCGAACACTCGCTATCACTCAGGGAGGACATGGGAAGGGTAAAGCGGAGGCTACACATAGCGATCTGTAAAACAAAACTTTATTAAAGGGATCTTAAGGTTACATTAAAAAATAATGAAGTAAGTAAATAAATAGAATTAAACATTTAAAGTCAAAGAGAGACTGTGAACCTGACCAAGTGACACATTGTTAGGAACATCTGTACTTCCAATAAAATGCTCAATTAATGTTTATTGGACAATTAATGTTTATTGGTTGTGGTAGCCCACCAGCCTCACGATTCCACAATAATTCCTCATGCTCCATTTTACTGTCCATGTTCTCAGTTCCACTTCCTGTAGAGATGAACTTTGTAGTTCTATAATTCCAGACTGTGGTCCATCTGTTTGTGTTCTACAGTACATACTGTGTACTCTGTTCTCTAATGGTCAGAACCCCAATAGTACCACCACAGAGCAGGGATTATTTGGTTGGTGCATTATTCCTATCCCAGCAGTGTCACTGAGGTGAAGAACAAAAGGGGCACTAAAACCCCCTCACCCCCTCATATATATATATATATATATATACACCCAGGACATGGCGCCAATCTATTGCTGGGCACACACTCACTCACACAGACACATACACACTCTATATGGGGCAATTTGGAGAACTCAATTAACTTGATCCATGTTTTTGGACTATTGGATGAAACCGGAGAACCCAGAGGATACCCACGCGGACACGGGGAGAACATGAAAACTCTACCCAGATGGGGATTCGAACCGGGAATCCCTAGCGCTGAGAGGAGAACATGCTAACCACTAAGCCACTGTGCCATTTATATATATATATATATATTAGAAAAGAGCACAAGGACCCACAGTGCAGCCAACAGTAGTTTTAATGTAGCCAGATTAATCCAGATTAAGTGCAGATCATCTTTTATTCTATACAAAGTTAAACTACTCATACCGTCTCTGAGATGCACAAAGTATAGAGTAAGGCAATGCTGAAAGCAAAAACCTCAAAGGAAAAGCGTGGCCAAGGAGAGGTCAGGACAAGAGTGGGTAAATCAGCAGGGGACACGGGCGGGGTCAGGTAGGAGAGGATCAAAGATTCTACCATGACAGATGAATTAAAGAACTTTGAGCGCAGGGAAATGCTCCGAGGAAAAAGACTGAAAGAGCAGTAAATCAGGTGCTTGCAGTCGGTTCATCTTCTCAGCCGGACGTCTCCTGTTTGTGTCTCCCTGCACACCACAAGGTCACCTGTAATAATACGGTGTGGCAGGATGAGGCAGCTCCCAGGACTATAGATCCGAACAGAGAGGCCTCTCTTTCTTTAATAGACTTATTTTCTGAGTTTGAAGCAACTCTGTAAACTGCCCTCGAATCCCTGTTTTGGTAAAATGTTCAAAAACCATGGGTTTGGAAGACGGGCCTCTCAGCACTGGTGATCCGGGTTTGAATCCTGATCTGGGTAGAGTTTTCATTTTCTCCCCATCTCCATGTGGGTTTCTTTGGGTTCTCCGGTTTTCTCATGATTCAATGATTCAAGGTGAAATGAATGCTCTATATTCAAGTTCAAGTTATTTATTTATAGAGCGCTTTTTACAACAGTACATTGTCACAAAGCAGCTTTACAGAATGAAAAGCCTTTAAACCCCCAAAGAGCAAGCCGAAGCGACAGTGGCAAGAAAAAACTCTGTTATGCTGTTATTTAAGGAAGAAACCTTGGGAGGACCAAGCCTCAGTGGGGGGTGGGGTCATCCTCCTTGAGCGGCCAAACAGCAAAAACAGTGTAGGACAGCCATGAACAGATATTAAACAAATGGAAAACTAACAACTGGAAAACTATATGTGAGTTTATTAAAGGGGTCCTGCAGGACCACCAGTCCAATTAATATTCAGGTTCCATCCAGTATTCGTCAGCAGAGCCATGGATGAAGATCTGACTACACCTCCAGGAAGCCAGATTTCCCTTATATAGTAAGTGAGTGTGTACCCAGCGTTAGATAGTTGCCCTGACCTGGGTGTATCTGCCCAGCACCTAAAACCTTCTCTCCTGGATGGGCATGGGGTGCCCCCCCAAAAAAATGGATGATTGGATTCAGCTGATGTGCCATAGCACTGATCACTGATTCTGGCCGTTTCCACCTTGTTTATGAGCAGCAGACACCCAGATCAGCAGATTTTTTAAAACGAACAGAATTTCTTTTCACGGTTATTTATGACATCTTTAAACCCATCAGCTTCATGACGGGAAGTTACAAGGTCCAGCACACAGGCCTATCGTATTCCCCTCTCCCCGGCTTGTCAGTGTTTCGGTCTGACTGATGACTCATATTTTAATTACTTATTGAAATACTGTAAGCGGATAATTAGAAAACGTCCAGACGGAGAGAAAGTGCTGATCCGCCGCAATCGCGCTGGTACGGAAGGTCAGAAAAGTTCACAGAGTATGTTCGCCGCTTCGGAACTGCAGACCGGATTCGCTGCTAACGATCTGTGTGGCGTATTAATTGCAAACCGGCGTGCACACATTCATCATACATTTATTGCTGGATCATCAGACCGGGATCTTTGGATGTGCATTAAACAATTCATTTTCTGCAGGCCTCTGAGCAACACATCGCTCACAAACTCCCAAGTGTGCTTAGATATTCATGCGGATTTGAGCTAATGGCTAAAAACCACTGACTTAACGCAGACGTGCTCGACTGGCCTCAGAAATATTAATGTCATTTACATTTATGTTGAAAGAGCTCTACAAAATGGTGGCTATATTTGAAACATTATAGGGATCCTCAAAAAATCTTCACATTAATATTTTTTATTAATCAATACACTTTGGAAAGATGAAAACAAAATGAATCCTTTGAATCAGAATCGGTTCCTTCCGTTGTTGTTTGGATTGTTTGCTTTAAAACTTTTCAGAGAATTTACCCCCATGAGTTTATATTTGTACTTTTTTGAAGGATAGCAATCGTTCTGTTGCATAACAGTCTGTAATCATAATTCTCAATACTTCATACTGTGGCAGGGGTGAGGAACAGATTACATTCAGGATGTTGGGTGAGGGGGTTCCAATAAAGTCTTTGTACAACTTTATGGGGGGTTGAGGCACAGATGGTGGAGAGATACACCTGTGACTGTGAGGGAAAACTGAACATCCTGGGGAATAGTCTATTAGGATGTGGGGAGAACATAGAAAATGCACACAAAAAGAGCCAAAAATTCAAGCTCAGGACCTCTAAAATGTGCACGTTCAGCACGTCCATTCCAGGAATTGAGACATCAGACCTGGTAAATAAGCCTCATAGGCGCCAAATTGTCAACAACCTTCCCTAAAAGAAAGGGCAGTATGATCACCTTTCAGATGCCCTTGACCTAGCTGCTCTAGGAGAAAAGCAGAACTAGGGGTGGGTTTTTTTAGGATAAATAGGGGCCGAAACTGGACTTCTGGACTCTGGCTGGAAGAGGTTGTGCAAAAGTCAGAGTTGACCGCGGCCTTGGGCTTGTCTTGGAAGAACACACTGCTTTAGCTTGGTTTGTCTTAAATAAACCGCTTGATTCGAGTATCTTCCAAAGTCTGCATCGTGGTTTTTCGACTCCTCAGGAAAAGGTTCATCGTGGAAATTTTCCAACAGGTTCCTCCATTTTCTGTAGTTTCCACTCACAGTCCAAAAACATGGATTCAAGGTGAATTGGCTGCTCTAAATTGCCCCTATATAGTGTCTTTTTGTGCAAGTGAGTGTGTACCCAGAGATGGATTGGCACCCTGTCCTGGGTATATCTGCCCAGCGCCGAAACATTCTATGGAGAAGATGATGGATGGGCCTCTTCTCTTTGAGTAAAGTAAAGTAGAGATCCAGACCTCCCACACATCTTCCCCGTGCTAATATCATGCATCCACATGTTTCCTGGCTCTATATTAATGACAACGAATTACATGCTGGAATTTGCTTGGTGTAACTTGTTGGTTAGTTTTGTATTAATGCCATTATTATGCAAAGTAAACATCGTGTCATGCTGTTTACCAGCCCTGGGCCCACACTCGGGGCTTCTAGATTTTATTGGTCCCATTCATCAGCGAGAACCAGAATCTATTAATCAGATAGTGGTCCTGCACCGCTGATTGCTTAGGCTCCTCTCTGATGAATTTATGAATATAAAAATGGGCACTTCATCCAGAGCGGGCAGCCAGATCACTTATAATCATCACTGCGTGTAAAAAAAAAAAAAAAAAAAAAAAAGAAAAGAAATACCATGGGAGAACTTGATAAATGTTTTTCATAAAACTCTGCTTTTGAGTTTACATTGGTCATTTTATTTTTATTTAAAATCCAAGGCCAGCATCAAAACATGAATACTCACTGAGTATATATGATTGTCATGTATTTTCCGCTGCAGGCGGCATTAGATTCATGTGCTTTTTTTTTGAAGTCTGACTCAAAGATAGAAGCAAATATATTTCAAATATGAATCAGTATAAACAACTGCATGGATTTTTGAAGGTCGACTGACCCACACAGTGAAATATCATTAATAACGTGCAATTATGCATAGAAACCTGTGTAAATGTTATTATTCAGATTTTTTGTTGGCACCGTCAATATGCCACCGAGAGCATTTTCCTTGTTACCATTACTACCTTAATCCTGATCCAATTAAAGCAACAATTAGTATATACTTATCAGCATGTATTTGGAATGTGGAAGGAAACTGGAGACACAGGGAGGACATGCAGACTTCACATAGAAACAACTTTTTTTCACCCCAACATCGAGACTCAAACTCAGGACCTTCTGGCTGTGAGGCGGTAATCACTGCACCACTGTAAGAATAGCTTACTAATATTAATTGAATATAATTTATTGTGTTTTTTGTATTAAAATGCCAATAATCATCTAAGACTACACCCATATTCCGCTCCCTAAAATGGTTTCGGTTACTTCTGCAACCAGATAACGGATTGTGTTCAGTATTAAAGCAGCATATCAGCTGAACTTCTGTCCTCATCATTACAGATGACCTTCTGCTCTCCACAGAGCAGCAAACTGTCAGGGCGACCTGACAAACAACCTGGAAGTGTTTTATTTACCAGGCTCTCCCTGAGTATTTCACCTCACTGACAGCTGTTTATTATAATAATTTGTCTATCAGTCCAGTAGATCTGAATCCGAGGTCAGGTGTTTACACAGATTCACACTACTGCCCTCCTACGCATGTTCATTTGTCATTGCTCCACCTTGTGGATGTAAAATCAGAGATGGCTCATTTCATGCTGTGCAGTTAGTAATTCTCTAATCTTTTATCAGTGCTCACAGGATGCTGCCTACAGAACCAAAACCAGCCAAATACGTTGACACACACAAAGAATTGACAACAATACACATAATGCAAATACAATATACATGAAGGACCAGACTGACAGTGTAGATATCAGTAGTGAATGGAATGAGGTCATTATATAATGTATTTTAATATCTGTTGCTTAGTGGTTAGCACGTTCACCTCTCAGCACTAGGGATTCCCGGTTCGAATCCCCATCTGGGTGGAGTTTCCATGTTCTCCCCGTGTCCGCGTGGTTTCCTTCGGGTTCTCTGGTTTCCTCCCACAGTCCAAAAACATGGATCAAGTGAATTGAGTTCTCCAAATTGCCCCATATGGAGTGTGTATGTGTGCGTGTCTGTGTGTGTGAGTGTCTGCCCAGCGGTAGATTGGCGTCCTGTCCTGGGTGTATCTGCTCAGCGCCCGAAACGTTCTCCCCTGAATGGGCATAGGGAACACCCCCGCGACCCTAATATATAGGACAAAGCGGAAGATAATGAATGAATGAATCTGTTGCTGCCCCGACTTGCTGCTATATGGAATCAGATCTGTCATCTATTGATCTTAAGATTTACCTTTTTTTACATGCCCATGGCTGTAATTAAATATTAACACTCTGATTAATTAATATTCTGTGAGCAGCATGGTGTAGCCATTAAGAAAGAGGTCATGGAATGGTGGATGAAACTAGTCATCCGTTGTATGGAAAAATGGTATGAGGGATGAAAGTGTTGATAAAAGTTTTGTTTTGTGGATTATTATTAAGCGGCACTGTGGTGCTGCAGGTAGCACTTCTGCCTCACAGCAAGAAGGTTAGATTCCTGTCCATGGTCCTTTCAGCGTGCAGTCAGCATGTCCTCCCTGTGCCTGAGAGGGTTTTTTCCAGGTACTTTAATTTCCTCCCACGTTCATTTCTAAGGATGAGCTCAAAGCAACATCAGCATGAAAGCCATCATGCACATAGTTAAAAGCAAGTGTACCTCCAGTCTTAGTGACTATGTTCCTGGTATACAGACTATAAGGTCATGGGTTTAAGCCTCAATGCTGTCAATCTGCCAGAGTAGAGACAAAAGTAACCTTAATACTCAGTGACTTTGAGTGTATGAGGGTTTGAAGTTTGTAGGGCATCCTGGAAACCAGCGTCTTCAAAGCGATGTTAATGTAAATGAAGTAGAAACGCACATAGAATGTTTGTAGACAATGTACAATGAAGAAAACAATAACTTCATATAGTTTATAGTTGTGTGTGTGGGGGGGGGGGTAATTACTTTCAGTGAAGACAGTAAAGTGTCATTTTTATTATTTTTGGGATGAGCCTGGCATTTTTCTTTGTGATGTGACGTCTGTGGTGTGAAGCTGCAAATTAAAAATATATATTTTGATGCTTCTCACTGCTGGTTAAAGCGTACACTCACACACTCTCGCAACCCTTTCACCGAGCTTCGATCGTCTCTTGGGGAGGTCATGAGGAGGTGAAATGAGTGTGTGATATGTGTAGGTTGCAGGAGAAAGCTGATCTCTGTATGCTGTCCAACCCCTATCACTTCCAGCCAGAGATGGGTGTGTGTGTAGGTGTGTGTGTGTGTGTGTGTGTGTGTGTGTGTGTGTGTGTGTGTGTGTGTGATGTAAGATAAAAAAATCAATAAATCCACAGTTTTCCTGGACAGCAGCGGGTCCCTCGCCTGTGGCCCACAAATAGCCAAAGCTTCTGGTAAGGGTTCATTCCAGACAGTGAGCAATTAATTTAATGATTTTTCAAATGTCACAGTGATTTTTGTTAGATTCAACTTTATTTCAACGTCCATTTTGAATGGAAACCCCCCCCCCCAGATCCCCAGATCCCTCCAGATCGGGATTCAAACCTGGATGCCCAGCGCTGAGAGGTGGACTGCTAAGGACAACACATGGGCTACAACATTCATTCATTCATTCATTCATTATCTTCCACTTTATCCTATAGGGAGGGGGGGGGGTTCCCCATGCCCATCCAGGGGGGGGGGGGCACACACCCACTCACACAAACACACTCTATATGGGGCAATTTGGAGAACTCAATTGACTTGATCCATGTTTTTTGGATGTGGAAGGAAACCGGAAAACCCAGAGGAAACCCACGCAGACACGGGGAGAACATGGAAACTCCACCCAGATGGGGATTCGAACCGGGAATCCCTAGCGCTGAGAGGCGAACGTGCTGACCACTAAACCACCGTGCCACCTGGGCTACAAAAGCAGGAGGTAATACAATGCGTACAGACATTTCAATGCACAGTGAATGGAAAGATAACAGACAGTTTGGAATATTTGCATATGCACAAAGTGTTTGCGTATAATGATTATGTGTAAGAAACAATCTCCAGTCATGTTTCCAGCTAAACGCTGGCTAAACACCAGGTTTTTTAAATACCATGCACAGTTTTCCATGTAGTATGTAGTATGTAGTATGAACCTTTGAATGTTAGATTTTTTTAAAGAAGATTGCAGATTTAATAAGTTTCCCATTGTTTAGTCTCAGTGCTTTATTTACTGCATTATTAATTTATTAAATATATAATGATAAGTGCCGGCTGATGTGCAAAAAAAAAAACAGACAAGTCAAACTATTAAGCTAGTGCCATCTAGTGAGAAATTCCTTTTTCTTTGCATACACCGGTTAGATTTAGCTTTTTGAATGGTTTATTCATTTGCATTTTTCTCCAGAATTCTTGGAAATGCACAAAACATTTCTGAATCTTCTGGATGTTTGCAGGCATATTAGAGCAGCAGGACAGGGACCTGCTCACATTCCGGCGTAGTTCAGCCTTTTCTCACTATTTGTTGTCACACAGGCCCTGAATAACAAGAGACTAAAGTTCAGATGGATAGCTTGTCACTCTGCCATGTTTGCATTCTCCATCATTGTCACTCACTTACGCTGGCCGTGATGTCTGTTTTATAGAGTTGCAGTTTGGCCCAGTTTGTGTGAGGTTTAGCAATAAGCACTTATGTGAAATAGCAATAAAAAAATCGTGATGAAAAACTACGGCGTCAGAAATCTGTGGACACCAATTCTGTTTTGTCAGGGTCCAGTCTGGTTCTGGAGTAAAGTTTTAACTGAGAACAGTTTAGAACCATGCTTCTGTGCAAAACATAACTCATTTAATATTCATTCATTATCCTCCGCTTTATCCTATTTTAGGATCGCGGGGGGGGGTTCCCCATGCCCATCCAGGGAAGAACGTCTCGGGTGCTGGGCAGATACACCCAGGACAGGGCGCCAATCTATCGCTAGACACACATACACTCACACAAACACACTCTATATGGGGCAATTTGGAAAACTCAATTGACTTGATCCATGTTTTTGGACTGTGGGAGGAAACCGGAGAACCCGGAGGAAACCCACGCGGACACGGGGAGAACATGGAAACTCCACCCAAATGGGGATTCGAACCCTAGTGCTGAGAGGCGAACGTGCTAACTACCAAGCCACTGTGCCGTCCATCATTTAATATAATGAATAATAAAACCAAATTGTTACAATGTATTCAGGGACACAGGAGAAAGAGAACTTGGAGGTTGGATGTTTTATGTCCACTATTCCACCAAATACGGAGGCACAATGTCAAAACTGGACGAATCATGTTTGTTTTGATGGATTTTGATTGGCTGACATAGATTTTAGCTTTATGTTACACTAATAATGCGCTTGGCGTGTTTACCACATAACCCAAGGGTGTAGGTTCATGTGGATTTTTAAAACGGTGTGTATGATATTATTTTTGAAAATGATATTGGGGAGATATCTGTTGTTATAAACACCCAGCAACGCGTGGACTAGGACTTAAACATAAAGGGTCTTAGAAATACTGGGTGGCTTTAATAAGAGTGGAAGAGGCTCTGCAATCCAGACATTGTTAGGTGCCACACTGCAGTGCCTACAGCCTCTCTGTGTACTTGTATTGTGCTTGTTTGACCCACCATGCCTCTGATAAGCCAAGGAAACCTGATCGCATGGATTCAAAAGAGCTCAGTTTGGGGTTTACATGTCTCTAAAGACTCTGCAGGAGCAAAGAGGGAAAGATTATATCTAGCACTAGCTGGTTTCAACCTGGATCATGAATCTCTGAACCTGTGGGGTTGCCAGCTGGCCCACTGAACCGAGGCAGCCCTTTGATGGAGCATGTCAGGCTCCTTCTGTATGTAAGAGGTTTCTGAGGGCTATTTCTCTTCTGACAAGGGCTAAACATTGTTCATTCACACATACATTATAAAAGAATTCAAAAACAAAGGTTTATGTTTTTAATTAAACTTATTAACATATTACGGATATCTCCTGAAATCTGTCTATCTAACTGTGCTAAGCTAAGCTAACGCTTGAGCACTTATCTTTATAGAACTCACAAAAAAATAACTTAAATATTCAATTTAATCTGATTTATTATGACTTGAACAGTTCAAAAAGTTAGAAAACAATACATATGTTGACTTAATATAGTAAATTAATACAAAAAGCTTGTTAGCACTGTGAATCTGTTAAAGCAGCATTAGTCTGTTTAGAATTCTCCAAACTCCTCTAAAGCATCAGGCTTCTAGCATCTTTTAAATTATTTGAATTGGTTTATGAACATGATTAGCTTTTACCACAACATTATATTAAAACAATAAGGCACAAGAGTCCGGCATTATTGTGAATAAATCACGGGAAGAAGTGGGTCTAACGCACAGTGGAGTGCTGTTACATGTGTAGCAATTTTTACAGATACAGATAAGATGGTAGCCTTTATACAATTATGTTTACGTTGTGTTTTATTACTGATTTGGTGTAAAATGATCAACAAATAGTTAATAACATATTACCTTTCATGTCATTTTGAAAATCCTCTCTTGCTTCGTCAGGCATTTAGAGGTAACCATGTCTAGTCTTGTTCTACAATATGGTCTTTTATTTGAACACTTATACCTTAAGTGACAGCCAAAAGTTAATTACAAGGAGCGTAAGCGGCTCCGACACATTATTCTGCGATTATTGCTTAATTAGGGAAAATGAACTGCACAAAAATACAGTTGAATGACAATAAGACATACATGTGTTATCTGTATTGTCAAGGTCATTTTGCTCACAAATGCTCAATTAACCCTGAATTCAAATCACTAATGTTCATTCACCATGCTGCCATGCTGAAACCAATCCATTAGCAGCCCACATTTGACACCATTATCATTTAGAATACATTAGTGTTGGGGCTGAGAATCGCTTACGCTTTAGTGTTCCGAGAATCAGCTATGCTCGTTTGTTCCATAGAATTATTATTAACCCATTTTCACCGCTGCACACCATTTAATAAAGCTGCAATATGTATATGTGAGAACGGTAGAGACCTCTTTAAAGAGTAGGTAATGTTATTTCTGCATAGAATTAAGCTTATGGTTCAGATTGGCACATATACGAATATGAGTACTGTGATGGTGTAAGATATACCAGACATGCTGGACTAGTGTGTATGATATACAGCATCTTCTTATAAAAATGTATAGACACCTTTGGATTTTCCGTGTCTCAGTGCTGGGGATCCAGGTTCAAGTTTCATGTTCTTCCAATGTCCGCATGGCTTTTCCTTCCACAGTCCAAATACATGGATTCAAAGGTATGTTCTCTCTTGGATGGGCATGGGAAAAAGTCTATAGCAAAAGTCTACCAAACATTTTCCTACTGTCCTGTACAGCCTTAAAACCAGTCATTTATTAATAAAGTGTTTTTAAATTTGTAAATGCAAGAAAAACAAGCAGTTCATTGCATTTGAAGTCACTCATAAGATTTACTGAGAACAGATGATTGTGTAAATGTTTTCTACACATGCATTTTACATCAAACATTGTTCAAGTCGGCAGAATGTCATCCTGAAGACTGTCAGAAAACAGCACTATGTGAGCACCTGTGTAGAGCTGCATCCAAAACGGGATGCTTGTGCATGACATGGAGAACATTTTCCCGAGAGACGTTGAGATCTTTCACCAGATTTCATTTGAGATTTAAAGACAATTAAAGGAAATTAATCTACCTAGGAGGCCTTCAGATCATTGTTTCAGAGACTTTACGACACATTTTAAAATTCTTTAGCACAATAGATATAAACACCACAACTAATTGAAAATGTTCTTGGGCTTATGGTGGCGATGGAGGCTCACTGGTTGGGTCATTGGACGACCAACCAGAAATTTAAGGTTTTAAGAGCTGCTCAATGACCTACAATGGCCCCAATATAGTGTGTGTGTGTGTGTGTGTGTGTTTGTGAGTAAGTGTGTGCCCAGCAATAGATTGGTGCCCTGTCCTGGTTGTATCTGCCCAACGCCCGAAACGTTCTCTCCTGGATGAGCATAGGGAACCCATAGAGCGACCCTAGTATAGGATTAAGCAGAAGATGATGGATAGATTGATATTCTCAGAAATTTGTTTATCCATTTTCACCAGGACTGTCAGTAATCATCAGCACTATAAATACATGTACAGGTCAGTGGACAGGTCGTTATTTTGAACCACTGCAATTACCACCATTAGCCCAAGGTATGTACCTGGAGCTCATGACTGAAGTTCTACAAGCATAGAAGAAAGCCCCTGACAGCTACAGAAGGCATGTAACCATCTCTTCATTATTATTATTTTATATCATTTGATTATAGACTAAATAAAGTAGGTGTAGAAGGGTAAAGACTATGCTATGTTTAGAAATTGGTGGAAAAGTATAAGACATTTTGCAAGTTGGGAAGGAGGGATCCAAGCGGTGGAGGGATGAAAAGGAGAGTGGAGAGAACACTATCTCAGTTCCATCAGCACAAACCTGCAGATAAGAAAATAAAAGATAAGTTACTAGTTACTGTATATGTAAATACAATAAATTAAATGACAAAATGAATATAATGTTCCTGTGGCAGGTGCGTAGAGGAACAAAGGGGGAGGTATAATCGAGGACAGTAGGCTGGAGGTTCTGCTAGTAGCCGGTGTGCAATCTATATGAGACAAGCTGGAGAGACTTTGCAGGGAAAGATGGGGAAGACGTAGAAATCTCCAACCACAAAAGTGTTGGCTGGTGTAGCTGCCATCATGCCACATTCCTGTTGCCACTGGGCACTCTCTCCACCTTGTATGTCCCACCCATGAGTGTGGGCAGCACACCAACCATTAACGGAACCCCTGGTCTAGTGTTGAAAACAGACACAGAGGCCGGTGAATAATGTAACATTTTTGTTCATAAAGTTGGATCCAATCCCAATGAGACAAAACTAAAAATGGCTTGTGGATGTTGCATGAACCGGGCGGCACGGTGGCTTAGTGGTTAGCACATTCGCCTCTCAGTGCTAGGGATTCCCGGTTCGAATCCCCATCTGGGTGGAGTTTCCATGTTCTCCCCGTGTCTGCTTGGGTTTCCTCCGGGTTCTCCGGTTTCCTCCCACAGTCCAAAAACATGGATCAAGTTAATTGAATTCTCAAAAATTGCCCCATTTAGAGTGTGTCTGTGTGAGTGAGTGTGTGCCCAGCGATGGATTGGCGCCCTGTCCTGGGTCTATCTGCCCAGCGCCCGAGACGTTCTCCCCTGGATGGGCATGGGGAACCCCACCGCGACCCTAACAGAGGATAAGCGGGAGATAATGAATGAATGAATAAATGTTGCATGAACCCAAACTGTAACATCACATATCAATCCATAATGTCTGTGCTAATGAAGATGTGACATTTAAACTCCACCATAGCTCAGCATTACCTTCACACTCAAATGCCTGAAGCATCGTGCTATAACTGGGTCCCAGCCATGACTGGTAGGTTCCCATCACCCGCAACAGCTTCTGAGTTGAGTCACTGAACATTACATCAGGCTGACCGTAACCCGCTGAGCTGAAGAGTGAGAAACCCTGGGTGGTATTGGCAAAAGCAATCTAAAACAGAAACAGCACAAACAAGGCAGAGCTTAGAAAACGACTGAAAATAATTTATAAAATGAGCAAACAACATCCGTGTGCTTTATGCTATACATAACTTGCACATAAAGTAATTGTAAACTGTATGTGAAGTCATTAGGCTGATATACAGAACCAGTCAGAAGGACCCACCCCCTTTATGCTCCATCGTCTATTTCCTCCACTTATCATATAGATGGACTTTGCAGTTTACCAATTACAGACTGTAGTCCATCTGGGTTCTTTGTTGTTGTTAGTCCCCTGTTGGTTCTCTGTTGGTCAGGAGTATCACAGAACAGGTATCATTTGGGTGGTGGATTGTTTATTGTCAGTTCTGCAGTGACACTGATGTGGTGAGGGGGTTACTTTTCTTTACAGTAAGTGGAACTGAGAACATGGACAATATGTGGAACAAAAAGAGGGCGTGTCCTAACTGTTTACTGGTTTTGTATACACAGAGTAGATTGCTGTTTTTTATAAGATGAAATCATCCTCTATTGGAAACTATAATGCTGCATGCTGTATTAATTACATCATTCCATCCAATATGGAGAGTTAAGCAATTTGACTCCCAAGTGATACACAAGTGAAGAAGTTTAATTTGACTAAAGCTGCAGACTGATATGACCTCTGTCTTGTGAAACACTAATCTAATTGTACAAACTAATGCACTAAGGTGCTGTATTTATTATCCTGAGTAGTTGCACATATAATAAACAAGCACAAACATATAAAAAATACATTAAAATGTAACTACTACTTAAATCTAACAGATTTCTTTGATGCATTGACCAGTGATGCTATAAGCATATGACTTTTTGAATTGGTCCATGTATCAAAAGCTAAGTTTTCTGGAGCAGAATTCCAGCACTGTTTCTCTCAGACTGTAAGGTTATATATCAGCTGGCACAGGGCATCCTGACCTGAACGCGTTCTAGGAACTTGTGCACTCTGCATTTATCTTCCAGGCGCACCACTACTGCGTTGGCAGGCACCACGGCCAGGTGGCATCGCTCGTGCTCAAAGGGAGAGGCTTCACCTCCATCTGGACACAGCAGCTTTAGATCCTCCAGCTCAATGTCCAGAGCCCAAGATTCCTGGTTTTTACCTTACATGTTATACAAACGATCACACATTAGAGCGTCTTTTCTTTACAATAACAACATTTATCAAAATACAGTATACTATAGTGAACATATTTTCAGGCTAGCATAATGTCTATAGTCTAAGAATATCATATTAATATCCATATCACTGGGCACCCTCTCACACGCACTGACACACAATATAAAGGGGCAATTTAAAGCAGCCAATTTGCCTTAAATCTATGTTTTTGGACTGTGGGAAGAAACCAGGGAAGCTGGATAAAACCCATGTGGATATAAAGAGAACATGGAAACTCGACCCAGATGAGGATTTGAATCTGAATGAGAGGTGGACGCACTAACCACTACGTCACCATGCCGCCTGTCTAAGAATACCAGACAGCTAAATACCCGTTTACAGTATATGTAGATAACAGAAACTACTCAATACCTGATGTAGAACTACAGTAGTTTTGTTGCTGCAGTTGTTTTTTCAGGTTGAACAAGCAAAGCTCTTAAAGTTTAACCCAAATATACGATGAAGAACAGGGTCAGTTAATGTTTTTCTACTAAACACACACCACACTCAACCATCCTGACTTTCAGACCTGTGGACACCATTAAAGCAATCTGACATTTAATTAAGTTACCCAACGTGCAGTGTGTATTTAGTCGTCTTTAAAGAGCACCATCATTAGAATGACTGAAACTGAAATTTCAATGGTAACCCAGTTTTATTCAGTCAGAGCTCAGAGCTATTAAAACTACTTAAGGCTCTTACGGTCCCGATCAAAACAATTATCGCTGACAGATTAATTTGGCTTATTTAGATTTTTTCTACCGTAGATAAATTGCTAGCATTTTTTCAACCATAATAATTTTTTAAGGACCTTTCTGATCAACTGTAGACTGGTCTTAGGTCTTTTATAATCATTTGACCTCCGATCAGCGCTAATTCGGGGATATTTAGCTTTATTTTAGCCTTTAACTTATCACTTTAAATACAAACTTTGGTCTCACTGCTGTTTTTATCCTGGTTTGCTTTCTGTCTAGCCAACATACAGAACAATACATCTTGTAATGCCATGATTACCATGTGTGTACCTCAAGGATGTAATCTGGTACCACTGTTTGTGCTCTAAATGAAATGCAGGTGACAGTTTTATTCATTTTTTTATATGTTTAAATATACCATGCAGTGTAATCGATAACAAGGACAATAAGTGGAGCTAAAAGAAGGTTTGGCCAAAATGTTGGTACTGCAAATGCTGGAGGTCAGCTTCTAAAGCATCAGCCTTATGTTACATCACAGCTTTTCACACAGGCCCAACCTCCATATACACTATTACACAAACATAAATACCTTATTCTGTTTGTCAGAGACAGCAAAAAGCTTAAATAAATTTTTATTTGTATTTTTAGTCATACTGGGTTTAAGAATAGTGCTATACATATGAATTGGCAGAGCTGTGCGTTCATTATGAGGTAAACTACTAAAGCCTGAAATACGGTGATTATGATTTTAATGGTGTATGACACGGTGTCTTTCCAGAGATTACCACCCTGCTCTGAAACATTACCACCTGAAACAGTTTAGAGCTGCTGTGAATGATGCTTGAAATAGACAGCCATGCTTTGCTGAGCTCTGCTGCGCTCTCTTACTCACGCTTAAGGGCAAGTGACTAATAAAATACTGCCCCCTGCTGTTTTAGAGGGCGAAAAAAAACACATTTCAATTTTCATGACTTGTATTCAACTGGGTGCTGAACACTATAAAAACACTATATGTTTTTTTTTAGAGATAATAGATCTGACTAGATTTGAAATATTTCCTACCATTCAGATTGTCAAAGACGGTGGTGTGCTTCACGAAGGCCACATCGCCAAGGTTCTCCGCTACACATCTGCAGGACATAACTCAGATGAAGTGTCTGATAATAAATTTAATTTAAGCAGAAATGGGTAGTCGGTGGCGTGTACGTTATATGGTCAAAGATTTAAGGCATGCATGATTATTATACATTCCCTTACTGACCACGTTATAACAAATAGGCCTACTTTTCGTTTCCACAATAATCCTTATTTTATTGAATTTACTTACTATATGGAGGCACTTGCATCATCCACCACCCAAATAATACCTGCTTTGTAGTCACTTGCAGTCTTGAGAATTTAAGATCAGAATAAATGGTTCTATTAAATTAAGTTCATTTATTCATTCATTATCTTCTGCTTTATCCTCTAATAGGGTCGCGGGGGGGTTCCCCATGCCCATCCAGAGGAGAACGTTTCGGGCACTGGACAGATACACCCAGGACAGGGCGCCAATCTATCGCTGGGCAGACACTCACACACAGACATGCACACAGACACACTCTATATGGGGCAATTTGAAGAACTCAATTAACTTGATCCATGTTTTTGGACTGTGGGAGGAAACCGGAGAACCCGGAAGAAACCCACGCGGACACGGGGAGAACATGGAAACTCCACCCAGATGGGGATTCGAACCGGGAATCCCTAGTGCTGAGAGGGGAACGTGCTAACCACTAAGTCACCGTGCCGCCCTTAAATTAAGTAACGCATGGAATTTTAATAGTAGTGCCAAGTGCATCTGCAATAGTAGCCAAGTGCATCTGTTTGGTAAAATAATAAAGCAAACAATGAACGTAGAAACACAGTGGTGTATTGATTAATATATGCATGAGCTTAGTATCCCCTAATACAGTATTTTATACTACAAGTTACTGCACCTGAGAGCTCCTGCCTCTCCATAGTGTCGTTCTCTTGGGTTGTTGGCACAGATGTGCCGGTCGTTTTCGTCTCCTATGCAGGCCTCACACAGGTTCCTGGGATTGTTGCCTTTGGGGTCGTGCTCTGGGTCTTTTGCTCCTGGGACGCAGCTGTAGCCGAAGAAATCCCCAACCGCTATGAAAGAAGGAAGTGTGTGTGTGCTTTTGTTTTTTTAAATTGCAGAACAATGCATAATTAATCAAATATTGGGGCCACTTCTTGTATTGAGACATTTGTATTGTGCAGTTTCAGTGTTTATTAATATTCTTTAGTGGTCGTAGTAGCGTCTCCACCCGGATTTAAACACGTTTCTCACCGTGGGGGAAGTTACACTGCTCGTCGACCCTGATCTGCGACGTGTTAACCAGAAAGCCTATTGGCACAGTCCAGCCCACAGTGGTGCGCATGCCTGGGTGGCACGAACTGCGCTCATGCATCTCCAACAGCGACAAGTCACCCGAGGACCTACGTGCCAGTGCTACTACGTAGTAATGAACGCCATCTGAGAAACAGGGAGATAAGAACAAGCATCACATGAGCAGCAAACCATATTACCATACGATACACGCAGTTACATCATGTTACCATCTTCCATCATCCATCCATCATCATGACTTTTATCCACCATGACATCATGTCATTTCTCAAGGTTTAACTGCTTAAAAAAAATTAAAGATAGTAAGACTATATAAACTAAGTCTAACTAGAAGAGTTAACCATGGAGGCACATATTGTATTTTACAAAATATTGTAAAGTATTTCACATTTTCCTCCATCTTGTGGTGACTTGGTCACCCAGTGAAGTAAACAAGAACATTGGCTAGCTGGTTCTCATGGAAGGGAAAAAGAAAACCCTTTCTAAATACAGGATTTCCTGCAAAGTTGGATTTCTGACTAAAGACAGCTATACTACATTAGACTTTTAAAAAATAAAAGACAGTCCATGTGTGCTGCTAGTTTATTGTCTATTATCTCCATCATATAACTTTTATAGATTGTAATTGATGTGACTGCATTCCGTTAATTGCTGAAAAATTATACACTGTTATGTCTTCGGTACATGTTTAGCACAATGATTACTATTTTTGGTCTGTGCCTACCAATTCCATTGTGAGATTCTCCTACAGCGACGTCTAGGCCGTAGCAAATTCCAGCAGTATAGATTTCATCAGGAAACATGGATGCTGCATCAGCTGTGCCATTCTGCTTAAAGAAATAGGAGTGGTTTGGATTTAAGGGGAGAAGGAACTATATAGCTTCTGCAACAACTTTAAAAAATGATACCAAACCAGACCTGCATGCACAATAAGGATGTGGCAGTATTTATTGCCAGTGTTCCCACCTTAATTCTTTTCATGCAGTCTGTAGGACTCTGGCCCCTCACACAATACAGCTTCCCGTGGATGTTTCTCTCCGTGATGTTGCTGGCCAGATCCCAGCACTTCTGCTCCTCTGCCTCAGACACCGCGCACCAAGTTACTATGCAAATAAATGAAACCTCTAATGCTTATATATGGAGCGCAATCTGAGTCAAATTGAAATGCTATCACTGCAGTGGGAAAATGTAAACTGCTTGCTATTCCATATTACCATGCAGAATATTTGCCATGATGAAAACCTACATTACTGTTACAGAACGCTGAAATCGGGACAGAATTAAATACAGTCACAGGGGCAGTGCAATCAAAAAGAGCATGACTTCAGTACCACAAAGATTTGCAGTCAATTAGCAATTTTAAACAGTTGCTAAATTTGGGAAATGGCAAAGAGAGGTGGTGTTGATACAAAAAATATATAGTGCTTGTTAATCATGGAATTTTCAAACCATCAGATAAAAGTTGAAAAATATGAGTCATATTTGGAAACATGATTCTTTTTGTCTTTTAATCAACTCGACTACTTGTTTGTACTCTGCCATGAAACAAAAATGCTGAACATTGCACACTATTTCAAATTATTATTCCTTGACGTCTTATATATTTATACATAAGAAAAATATCAGAAAATCGTAAGTGAGGGGTATTGTACAAATCAATTACTGCAAACAGAAAAATATTAGTAATATCTACTTCTTCATGTTCACTAAAAGTTCATTTATCAAGCTTATAATTAAAACACAACTGTCAGATTCAAAATTAAATGCTTGAAGGAAAAACAGTATGTAAATAAATTGAGATTTTATTCATATAACATTAAAACAGCCAACTGTATACTAAATATTCTAATAACAATAAATATTATTTTATATTTGGTATTTTTTGTCTTTAGTGCTTGTTTTATTTTTGTGATACAGGCATCAGTGTATTAAAACTTTAAATGTTCAGTGTAAAGTGTGACATCAAATCCAACTATATGCATAAATAATAAGTGATGAAAAAAAATATAAATACTTACTTATGGATTTATGGATGGTGGATGCATTAATCATTACTAACAGGAGAAGAGCCAAAATCAAGCGTCCTGCCGTTCGATCCATCTTGCCTTTGAGAAGTTTTGCAAAATGCTCTCAAAGAGGTATTGTGGGAAGCATAGCTTCTTTTTTCTACTTCCCAGGCTCACGTTGCGCCGTTTCTTCCAGCACCCAGCAAACCAAAGCCAAAGCAGAGGCGACCAGGGGCAACACAAGCCAGACACTTTTCCATTAGCCACCACTGGGGTGGTCACTTACCACATGAAGGTCTAGTGTTTCATTCTCGATCCACTGTGACCCTCTGGCATCCGGCATTTTTGCATGCTTCACCTTCCCCGATCAGGTAGCGGCGAGGGTTATTATTAAGTACCACACAAAGGCTTTTTGTGGACAGCCCCCTAAAGCCTCCATTGGATTAAACATCCGGCCCAGGAGCTCGCCAGGTTTGATTGAGATTATACAGGCACAGGAGATCCTTTTGTCCCAGCAGCCTGACTACTCAAAGAGTCATGTAGGTCACATGATACCAGATCTGCTTTCTAATATTTCTTACCCTGTGATCAAAGGGTTACTAAAAGGTGATATAAGGAGAATCTTGTAAACCCTGGCTTCTTGGGGTTATTTGATGAGAGACTGTACTGTATGGTTCAGAAGCAATATCACCTCGATCGTACTAATACATGCTTTTTAAGCATTTGGTTCTGTAATCATGGATAGTAATATGGATTAATCCCAAGTTTACTCATCCTAAATAAGGCTTTCAATAAGGGTTTCAAGTATCTCTGTGTAATATTTAACACCTATATATTCATAAATAAGGTTTCATCTTATAAATGCACAACAAATACCAGGGCGCTTTCCTTACCACTGTTGATTTGGATGTGAAGGCTGACTGCTCTTTTAAATTCCATGGATGGACTCTGACTTATTTTACCAGTTGGTGCAAGGGGCACGGTAGCTCAGTGGTTAGGGTGTTGGGCTATCAATCTGAAGGTTGGCAGTTCAAATCCCAAGTCCACCTTGTACTCACCTGTGCTCACCTTGTAAGTCGCTTTGGATAAAATGACGTCTACTAAATGACCAAATGTAATGTAAATTCAATAAAGTGGGAAAAAAACAAGGAACAGCCTAAAAGCAGGTGATTTCAGTGGAATTTTATAATCAAGCAGCATAAAACAGAAATAGTCAGATAAAGAACAAGTGCTTTTTGATTATACCTATTTAACCTACTTTATCATGTGGATTTTTTTCATCAGGGGTTCGGAATTATTATTCTGAATTAATATTAAGAACCTAACTGAATATGCAGAAAATACAAGCTGCGGTTCCTCCCGTCGCCGACAGGGGCAGTAGTGTGAATTGTCCGGTGCGGCTTTGGACTGTGGATCGTGGGGTGGCGCTCCATCTGTTCTGTTTGCTAACTGCCAAGTAAGCCAACATACGTTTCGTATTTATTGCGGATCTTATTTTTTCAAGCCCGAACATATTTCTTCGGTTTTATTTATATTGTAGAACGTAGTTTATATTTTAACACCGTTTGACCTAACCACCGCCCTTTTGTAAGGCTTTCGTTAAGGTTATCTGGAAGGATCAATCCCAAATGACTGCTCGCTCCCGCTTCTAATCCACTACCCAGGCGTCATGGACGTGTTTCTAAAACTGACCCGTAGTGCACTACAATAGCGCTTGGTGAGGTATTTAGGATACAGCCATTCGCTAAAGCGTCTAGCTCAAACTACGTTAGTTGGATTGGATTGTAAACACGCCGCAAGGTCAGGTTTTCCAAATTTGGGGTTTGTCAGCGTTTCTTTCGTGTAAAAGGTGGCAGTTTGTCGGCGTTTTAACGCGTTTTGGCAGTACGTTATGGCCGGTTAGGTGAACGCTGACAGAGCTAGGAGGGTGAGTAGCTGGTAGCTGTGTTTGTTATGGCTGTTAGCACTGCGTTCGTCTGCGAATCCAGACCCAGAACAGAATGCCCTCTGACTGCTGATTCTGCTCTCAACTGACCCCTTTAATGCTGTTTTCAGGAGATGACTGCACTGTGGAGATGACGGGCTGTGCACAGCTTTAAAGACGCCATACAGAATCTGAGGAGCTGTACAAGTAAGGCTGTGTCCTGATTTGCTTGCTGCATCTGGCTTTGACATGACAACTGCTTTAAAGGCGTTATGGAAAGATGGCTTTCACTGTTTGGCATGTTCTCTTATCCTGACCCACCTGATTATACTCTGCAGGTAATCTGTGTTTAGCAGAACAGTGGTGGGACAAACGCACAGCAAGCTTTTGCATCTGTGTGTGTGTGTGGGGGGGGGGGTGACTCTCGCATCCCTGTGTTAAAGTGTCTTCAGCATCAGGGGTTTAATAAAAGGATTGTAAGCCAAGTATTTGAAGACTGTCAACACTATTGCTTCAAAGCATCTTGATGGAGTATAGGTATTAAAATCCTGTAAAGGTTGTTGTAGCTGAAAAACTAATAAGATGTGCATTAGAAAGTGCATAGAATGATTACTAAGGTCACTATGCTGCATGCTCCACTGCATAGGTGTCAAACTCAAGGCCCCTGGGCCATATCCGGCCCGATATACAATTATGTCTGGCCTGCAAAATCATTTTACATCCAGCTATTATAATTGTTAATAATGGAGTGACAATATGTTTTTTTGGACCATGCTCATGTTTTAAATTTGTATGATCTTGAATGGGAACCTTTTTAATGGAAAGTCTTTTTGTTCTAAAATCGCCCAAGAGCGAAGAAAACTGAATGTTTTGATTTGTTATTTTTACTTTTGTGGCAAAGCAAAAATTTTTGTTAATTTCTTTCATTTTTTTGCAGTTTATAGTATGTATGTAATATAAAAAAACATGTAATATATTTTTAAAGAGAGCAAAGTATTTTAAGTTATATGAAGTTTAAGTGGGTGGCACGTTCACCTCTCAGCACTAGGGATTCCCGGTTTGAATCCCCATCTGGGTGGAGTTTTCATGTTCTCCCCGTGTGGGTTTCCTCCGGGTTCTCCGGTTTCCTCCTACAGTTCAAAAACATGGATCAAGTCAATTGAGTTCTCCATATTGCCCCCAATAGAGTGTGTTTGTGTGAGTTAGTGTGTGCCCAGCGATAGATTGGCGCCCTGTCCTGGGTCTATCTGCCCAGCGCCCGAAACATTCTCCCCTGGATGGGAATGGGGGAACCCCCCCCCCCCCGAGACCCTAATATAGGACAAAGCGGAAGATAATGAATGAATAAATCAAGTTTAAGTTTATTTACTGTGAAATAATATTCCTCTCTGTTTTTATTTCTATTCATGTTTAGAAAGCATTTACTTTTAGTGTGTTTAATAATTTTTTATCCTGTTTGGCCGGCTTTGAGTTGGACACCCCTGCTCTACACTATTTTTATATTCTCTCTTTCTTAGTGCTTTAAACCAAATGGGTCACCACTGCAGCCGAGTCATTTTCTTCCTGCTGCTTCAGGTGTTGCAGTCGTTAGCTGAAGGTATGTAATGATTTCCGAATTATTATACTTATATAAATGACTTTATACATCATAGTGTGTGTGTATCTTTATGTGATGTCTCCAGATGGCTCAATTGAGTGTTTGTGCGTGGGGAACGACTGCATGGCACAGCAGTGTAAAGGCGAGCAGTGCTACTCCTCCGTAACCGTCAGCAACGCTGTGTCCACATTTCGCCGTGGCTGTCTGATTGGCCCCGAAAGCATTCGCTTAAACTGCCTGGTGTCTCCGTCGGCCAATCGCGTGGTAGAATGCTGCGACGTGTCCATGTGTAACGCCAACACCTCGGACGACTCTCGGCTTCGACTGCTTCTCAAAAGTAAGCACTGCAGTGAGTGGGTCCATTAAGGATGAGACAATTCATCGCTTTATTTTGATTTTGACAAAAATATTTTATATTTTGTGTCAGAAATAATATTTTGTGTTAATATTCAGCAAAATATTAATAATATCAATTATATATATATATTTTCCCTATAAGATGCAATTTTTAATGACACCGTCAGCGCTTAGCAATAACATTATGTAAATATAGACTCCATATAATACTTTTTTTTTTTTTTTTTTTTTTTTTTAAACTATGAATTATGGTATGTCTTTCTTATAAAGTAGATCCAGAGGAAAAGCCTGTAAGCTATCGAGTGGAGACGGTGGTAATGCTGGTGCTGGTTCCCTTTGCTGTGTTGGCACTGCTTGCCCTACTGGCTGTACCCTTGTGGCGCCGTTTACACCCACGCCACCTCGAGCGACTGCATGAGTTCGATCCTGAACCGGGCACCATTGATGGTCTCATTACCTCCAATGTGGGCGAGAGCACCCTGGCGGTATCTATTTCTTTAATTTTAGATTTCTGTTTATCATTTACCTAATAAAATTAATAAATTAATAAATTAATAAATTAATTTTATACGATCAGGGCTTGTATATAAGGGTTATACAGCAAGTTGGTTATTGTTAACCCCAACTTGATGATGGCAGGACAGGTAGTGAAGTGGTATTAAATAATGATAATGCTCATTAATTTTTATATATATATATATATGTATATATATATATATATATATATATATATATATATATATATATATATATATATATATATATATATATATATATATATATATATATATATATATATAATGTATATGTGTGTGTGTGTATACAGGACCTGCTGGATCACTCCTGCACGTCAGGCAGCGGCTCAGGTCTGCCGTTTCTGGTGCAGAGGACGGTCGCTCGGCAGATCAGTCTAGTGGAGTGTGTTGGTGAGATCAGCGAAAAATCTAAAAAAAAAAAAAAATACTGTGGTGTTCTGATCGAATCTGGAGCTGCAAATTTAAAATAACCCTGCTTCTGCCCTCAGGTAAAGGACGATACGGTGAGGTGTGGAGGGGGCAGTGGCAAGGTGAGAATGTAGCTGTGAAAATCTTCTCCTCCAGGGATGAGAAGTCCTGGTTTCGGGAAACTGAAATCTACAACACCGTTTTATTACGGCATGATAATATATTAGGTGAGAGATTTTCCTTTGTGTGTTAACTCTCCATACGCTATCTGAAACATGAGTGTGATCTTTCAGTAAAACGGGTACATGTTTGGTTAATACATTATTACGGCGACCTCTACTGGGTGCTCAAGGTCCTGGCGCTGGGGGAAGTATAACCCAGATATGTATGCCCCTTTCTCAGACTTTTCACTGGCTCCTGCTGAACCCTGAGGTGGTAAAATCAGGATGGTAGTTTATTTAGTGCGTTCTCAAGGCACCACATCATCTGTAGCGCTCATTGGTTGCTGTGCTTGAGGGATCCCTAGAATAAAGTCAAATCTGACCTCCATTTCATCACTAGTTCAGTTTTTGAGTTTCATTTGACCCCACTAAGCAAATTGGGTTCCTTGTAAGTCATCCTATTAAAGTGTTTGCGAAAGGACCTCGTGTAATGTATAATGTAAAATGGTTCTAGAATCTTGAGTAATTATGTACGTTTAACCTCCAGGCTTCATGGCGTCAGATATGACGTCACGCAACTCAAGCACGCAGCTGTGGCTCATCACGCACTACCACGAGCACGGCTCACTGTACGACTACCTGCAGCGCACCGCCGCGTCCGCACCCGATGCCCTGAACATGGCCGCCTCGGTGGCCAGCGGGCTGGTGCACCTCCACACTGAGATCCTGGGTACAGAGGGTAAACCTGCCATCGCCCACCGCGACCTCAAGAGCAAGAACATCCTGGTGAAGAAGGACCTACGCTGCTGCATCGCCGACCTCGGTCTGTACTCACATCAGGGCTGTGCGATATATCAGGATCTTTTTACTATTGTGATTTTAATGTATCGCAATATTTGTTTTTGAGTATATAGAGTGTATGTATGTATGTATGTATGAGTCCTCCCTCACCAAACTTGGTTACCTTTTATATTTATTTTCTAAAGCTCTCACTTGTCCTCTGTAGGCCTCGCAGTCACTCACACTCAAGCAGACAATCAGCTGGATGTGGGCAACAATCCCAAAGTGGGTACCAAGCGCTATATGGCACCCGAGGTGCTGGATGAATCCATTCAGATTGACTGTTTTGATGCGTACAAGCGAGTGGACATCTGGGCGTTCGGTCTGGTGCTCTGGGAGATTGCGCGACGCACCTACAGTAACGGTCAGTTCCAACAACCACCTTACAAGTTAACAAAAACAAGTTAAAATACAACAGACAAAAGCACTAACCACATTAAGGGTGAGTGCTTTATGTTATTTAAGTCCATAAAATGTTCAGATCTTCAGGATCTAGTACTTGTGGCAACCTTTTAGAAGTAATTCTAGTGGTAGTGGCAACCTTTTTATATGTGAGATCATAGTGGTAATGGCAATTGTTATTGGGTTATGGTAAAGGATTATCGTAGTTATGGCAACCATTTTTTTTCATGATGGGATATGATTTTTTTTTATGAGAAATTACAGCCGTTGTGGCAACCGTTGTTCGATTCATTGTCGTTTTGGTTGTTCGGTGGGTCTTGTTGGTTAATTGATGGCAGGAATCGTGGAGGACTACAAGCCACCGTTTTATGACCTGGTACCCAACGACCCCAGCTTCGAGGACATGCGCAAAGTGGTGTGTGTGGAGCAGCAAAGGCCCTTCGTCCCCAATCGCTGGTTCTCTGATCCTGTACGTATTACTATTTAATTTTTTATTCACAACACACGTGTTAAATTACCTGAATTAATTTTTTGATTTGGAAATCCCTCTGAAGGCACGGTGGCTTAGTGGTTGGCATGTTCTCCTCTCAGCACTAGGGATTCTCCCCGTGTCTGCGTGGGTTTCCTCCGGGTTCTCCGGTTTCCTCCCACAGTCCAAAAACATGGATCAAGTCAATTGAGTTCTCCAAATTGCCCCCTATAGAGTGTGTCTGTGTCAGTGAGTGTGTGCCCAGTGATAGATTGGCACCCTGTCCTGGGTGTATCTGCCCAGCACCCGAAACGTTCCCCCTGGATGGGCATGGGGAACCCCCCACGACCCTAATATTGGATAAAGTGGAAGATAATGGATGGATGAAATCCCTTTGATTTTCTGCAGTTTTTGCAATAGTGACATCACTGCAAACCCGCCGGTCCGATATGTACTATTGCATTGTTTGGTCTCTTTTAATCTCCTCTCTTCTAAAGCCCTTCATAATTACATTTCAGACGCTGTCAGCCCTGGTGAAGCTGATGAAGGAGTGCTGGTACCAGAACCCGTCAGCTCGTCTAACGGCGCTGCGCATCAAAAAGACTCTGGACAAAATCCACAGCTCGTTAGAGAAGGTTAAACCAGACTGCTGAGCTCAGGTCTGCTCTGGACCCCGGCTGTTCCTCTTCCTGATCTGGAATCGGCTCCCTTTTTCCGGTGGAACTTGGGAAGAGTTCTGCGTCAGGGTTCCTGGAACGTTTACAGTGTTCTTCCCTCGTTTTGTACAGCACCGTGTCTGAAACCAAACCGGCAAACCGGGATGGGAATCGGGTTTGGCTTGTTTTCAATTTCAGATCATCTACATCCAGCTAAGAGTTCGGGGAGCAGATTTCAGATCACTGCTGCAGTCGACGGGGCACTTTGCATTTTGCTGTTTGTTTCTTTTTTTAAGTCCTCAGTGTGAATTTGTAAAAAGCTAAAGACCGTTTAACATGGAATTCATCCATGTGCTCGCATGAAGAAAAGCCATCGTACCGCTTGCACCTCTTCGGCCTCGGCGTCTGTCTGACAGTCTGTCTGTCTGTTCGCCTTTTTAAAGGGATAATCTGCGATTCTTCTTCTTCCTTTTTGTTCCTCGTTTAGTTCTATTTGTTCCATTTTGGAACTTAAACAACTGACATCCCAACAAACCTGAGACATCCTTCATTCGTTCATTACCTTCCGCTTTATCCTCTATTAGGGTCGCGGGGGGTTCACCATGCCCATCCAGGGGAGAACGTTTCAGGCGCTGGGAGATACCCCAGGACAGGGCGCCAAACCATCGCTGGGCACACACTCACTTACACAGACACACTCTATATGGGGCAATTTGGAGAATTCAATTGACTTGATCCATGTTTTTGGACTGTGGGAGGAAACCGGAGAACTCGGAGGAAACCCACGCAGACACGGGGAGAACATGGAAACTCCACCCAGATGGATTCGAACCAGGAATCCCTAGTGCTGAGAGGAGAACGTGCTAACCACTAAGCCCCCATGCCGCCCCTGAGACATCCTACCCCAGAGGATTAACGGAACCGGGTCATGTTTGGTCCCGCGTTCCGTCTATGGGGCATTTTTACCAGTTAAAATCACAAGAATACTTTAATCATGTGCATTACCCGAGTCATGAATGTCACCTGTTAACTGGAGATGTTTATCAGTAGAGACCTCCAGCTTCAGTCTGTACTGATTGCTTTTCAGTACATTGAACCGTAAACACTAAATCATACTTTTAAAGCTACTCTACCCGATCCATCACACACTTCACTACAGTTTTCTCCTAATATCATTTTACATAGAGTCCCAAAGTGTGTTGCCAGATGTTTACAGCTGAACAGTTTTCTGCCAGCAAACATGGCTGCCTCTGTCTTTGTTCATGACGTATTCTGCAGTGTGTGAGATCTATAAGTCTGAGCTTCATAGGAAATGTTACTGGATTTGCTGTCTGTAACACAAAAGCTGTATTTACAGGATTTTTTTTTATTTTACATGAATGTAGCAGGAATAAGGGCAAACAAATAGGAATACCACTACAAACTGCACTCTGATTGTGATGGAGTAGAATGTAGACTGTTCTATTTATAGAAACACTGTAGAGACGGAGAGCAGTTCAGCCAAAAAGGAAATTTAAAAAGGAAAGTTATTTGCTCATCATCCGTGAAGTGCTGTTTTTTATATTTAAAGCTCAACGACTCTGACGTTTAGGTAAAAGTAACGATCATGTGACCACATTCAAAGGTAGAGAACTAAGAATTATCATGCTGTAACTTTATTTAATTAAATTTGTTTAATAAGGTAATAGGCATTATTGTGAATAAATCATGGTGTTAGACCCGCCGATTATTATAATTAATTCACAATAATACACAACCACAACTGCCTTATTGCTTTTATGAAATGGTTACAAACAGGTTTATAATATAAAAAGGTTTGCATTTAATGAAAACTAAATCATTAATAAACTTCTCTTCCGCAATGTAATTTGGTCCAGGTTTTAAAGTGAACACATAGCTGAGTAAAAGGATACCAGTTTTTTAAAACATTTAATTGGCGCCTAGTGGCAAAATTACAGAACACAATTTATTAAAAAAAAAAAAAAAAACAGCTGCAACAGATTTAGTGCTCATCAGGAATCAGCTGTTTATATTAATCTGTATTCCATTAATGCGACATGATTTAAAATAATGTACATCACGCATTGATATGAATGTGAAGCGCTCCGAGGTCTGTGTTATTGTTAATAATTTCACGGCTAGACCAACGGCTCAGCCAATCAGGTTTAAGGACCGGAACTGTCCGTTTTATGATGGTGGATCTGGTATAAATCAGGCTCTTCGAAGCTGACCCACGGGAACTGTATGATGATAAGCACAATGTAAAAAACAACATAACTGAAGCGCAGAGCGTTTACTGTGGTGGAGTTACGTCTGAGGTTGTGTGCATACTATACACTTCGGCATAGAGTGCAAAGCTGTTGCAGAGCTTCTCCACTGTGGCGCCCCCTAATGGAAACAAGTCAGAAGAACATGATGATGTTTTTATTTTGGTTTTGGCTGAAAAATCTGGATCCGTTATACTGATTATTATTATTATGATTATTTTGCAAACACGACCTGTTTTTATCAGCACTGTGAAGACCTGCTCATTAAACTGTTTTCTGCTGACGCTGCAGTATTGCGTGCTGACAGTCCCTTTTTCATCGGCGATATTTGTAATGCATTTTTAAGTCCTGCTTCTGAAGCGTTGCAGTGAGACTGTTTAAGAGGTTGTGCTTTTACATTTTCTTTGGTTGGTTTGCATTTTTTTCCCACCTTTTATATGCAAGACAAAAAAAATCCTTCCATAAGCAAATTGTGTTTCTACTGCTTGATTGTATTTATTTATGTTCGTACGTTAGAGAAAAGAAGTTTCACTTATTTACATAAGTTTCAATAAAAACTGCTGGAATCCAAACCCATGTCCTCTGTCTCTGTTGTGCATCACTGTGCAGTTTTAAACAACAAAACGTTACTCTGCTGATGTCCCCTTTAGAACGTGAGCTAGAAATAGAGACGCACCGATTTTCAATCAAAAAAATAAATTGCAATACAATATAAATTTTATACTTCAAATCTCAACTGAATCCCACTATGGATGGTGTTTACATGTTCTCCCCATATTCTCCAGGTTCTCTGGTTTCTTTCCACAGATCAAAACCATAGATTTAAGGTGAATTGGCCGCTCTAAATTACCTTATCTAAATAGCCCCTATATAGTGTGTGTGTGTGTGTGTGTGAGATTAGCCCAGGGATGGATTGGTACCCTTTTCTCAGTATATTTGCCCAGTGCCCGAAACATTCTCCCCTGGCTGGGTATATGGAACCGCTTTGCGACCCTGGTAGATGATTTGGGATCATTTGTGAATCATTTGTAAACGTAAGCCGGCGATCACTTCATGTCTTGAATAATAAAATCTCTCTTTCCTACATGAATGTCTTTGATTATGAGATTTCCATTCAGTCAACGTTTCCCAGCATTCCAGGCGCGTGCAGATCAGCGGACGTCATCCGGCAGAGTTTTGTATGGGTTTAGGATCCCTTTGGGGTCCAGCATGGCTTTGATGTTCCCCATGAGACTCACAGCTTCCTGAGATTTACTGTAGTAGATGTAGTTCCTCTTCTTGAGGCCGAGGCCATGCTCAGCGCTGACGCTGCCGCGCTGCCCGCTCGTCCACTCGTACACGTACGGCTCGATGGCGGCCAGCAGAGCGGGTTCTTTAGAGGGAGACGTGATGTTTAAATGAAGATTTCCATCTCCTGGAAGATTCAATGACACGAGAGTGTTAAAACATTTCATCCATTCATTATCTTCTGCTTTATCCTCTATTAGGGTTGCGGGGGGGTTCCCTATGCCCATCCAGGGGAGAACGTCTCGGGCGCTGGGCAGATACACCCAGGACAGGGCGCCAATCTATCGCTCGGCACACACTCACTCACACAGACACACTCTATATGGGGCAATTTGGAGAACTCAATTGACTTGATCCATGTTTTTGGACTGTGGGAGAGAACATGGAAAGTCCACCCAGATGGGGATTCGAACCGGGAATCCCTAGTGCTGAGAGGAGAACATGCTAAACCACTAAGCCACCGTGCCACCTAGTGTTGAAACAATGTTACCTCAAAGTTTCTCACTCAGAACCCAGTGGCAACAGTTCTAATTTACACCTTCATTTAATGACGTTCTCTTTGAAGACGTTTGAAAGTTCCCTCTCTTCTGAGAAAACATTCCAAAACATTTCACTGTGTGTAGGGCCTTCCCCAAACTATTTACACAAATTCAGAAGCTTACAGTTGTCCTAAATGCATATCCAGGTGCTTTGATTTACACACCTGTCCAAAAACATGGATCAAGTCAATTGAGTTCGCCAAATTGCCCCATATAGAGTGTGTCTGTGTGAGTGAGTGTGTGCCCAGCAATAGATTGGCGTCCTGTTCTGGTTGTATCTGCCCAACGCCCGAAACGTTCTCCCCTGGATGGGCATGGGAAACCCCCCCGCGACCCTGATATAGGATAAAGTGGAAGATAATGGATGGATGATGATGCGACTGAATGAAACTGATTTACTAGGTGTCCCAATACTTTTGTTTATATAGTGTAGTGACTTCAGCCTCTGAATTCAAACGCAACCAAATACACAACACAAAACGAATACAACAATCAGCTAATAACCTGAGGTGACATAATTAAGAAGGCGGGGTTTATTTTAAAAAGGTGGAGTTACATACCGACATGTCCGTAGCCAACCACGTTCTTGGCTTTGCTTCCCAGATGCTCCCTCATGTCGGTGACTAGACGGTAGATTTTCTCCACAGGAAGTGAGATGTCGTATTTGTAGGTGTAGCCGTCGTACCTGAGGGCCTCGGTGACTCTCTCTCTTATAGACCAAAGAGCCTACAGACGGAATCAATAACTAATCACTAAACAATTCTACAAATGGTGTAGAATTCATGGGTTTCCTCGGGGTTCCCCCGATTTTCTTCATATTCATATCATATGGAAACATGAATTCAAGGTAAATTGGCTGCCATAAATTGCCCCTCTAGGGGCGGCACGGTGGCTTAGTGGTTAGCTTGTTCGCCTCTCAGCTCTAGGGATTTCCGGTTTGAATCCCCATCTGGGTGAAGTTTCCATGTTCTTCCCGTGTCCATGTGGGTTTCCTCCGGGTTCTCCGGTTTCCTCCCACAGTCTGGGTTCTCCAATTTGAGTTCTCGAAATTGCCCCATATAGTGTGTTTTTGTGTGCGTGTTTGCCCTGTCCTGGGTGTATCTGCCCAGCGCTCGAAATGTTCTCCCCTGGATGGGCATGAGGAACTCCCCCACGGCCCTAATAGAGGATAAAGCGGAAGAGAATGAATGAATGAATGAATGAAATTGCCCCTATATAGTGTGTGTGTTTGTGTGCGTGTGCCCAGTATTAAATTGGTGCCTTGTCCTGGGTGTATCTGTAAGTTCTACCCCCACAACCCCAGTGTAATTAAGTGGAACACAGTGAGATGAGATGTGATTGAGTATCACAAACATACATGACCGAAGCCATACCTTTACTTTTGACTCCTCGGTTGCGAGTGTACCATCATTGACCAGTGATGAGGTCATGACTTTATCCAAAAATTTATGAAGTTTCTCCTCGTCATGTGCGGCGTTGGATCCAGCCGTCTCGATTAATATGTAGAACGGACTTTCTGAGACACAGAACTCATAGAATAAGCAAGACCAACAACAGCATCCCTGTAAGAACGTAACCACGGCTCAGGTAACCATGGCAACGCATAATGTGATTTGCTTACCTGTGATGGGGTTGCTAAGCTGGAGATGTTTCTCCACCAAACTCATGCAGGACGCATCAAGAAACTCGAAAGCAGAGAGGATTTCTCCCAGCATGCCATGGCAGATCTGAAAGGTTTCCAGCAGATTCTGAAAGCTGGCACAGCCTGCAGGACGGAAGTGGGACTGCAATGTCAACACTGGAAATATTGTTTTTTACACTCATTATATACTTTATTTAAAAAAATAATAAATAAAAAAAAATTCAGTTCTCTCTTTGGTTTCTCCAATAACTTCACTGATTAGATTATACCGTGTGTATACTGTGATCCTACCATAGTATAGCGCAGATTTTATTTTGAGAACCAGTCTGGACATTCTGGATGTCATTATTAATGTCTGAGTCCGGCGGTCAGTCCACTGCTACAAAAATTGTTTCGTTTGCTGCTTGGTCAAAACAAAGGTCGCGAACTCTTATATTACTTTGGACCACCTTTAGCCTTTATCTTTGATGACATCACACATGCTGGTCTTCACAAGCTTCTGCAGTCACAACATTTTTTCTGTCCAGAGTTGTATTCATTTTTCCACAAGATCTTATATTGCTGATGGAGACGAGGAGACGGCACAAAGTCAAACATCCCATCATTAACAATCATCTTGGAATCTGTCCATGTCTTTAGAGAAGAACATTCATTCATTCATTCAGTCATTCATTATCTTCCGCCTTATCCTATATAGTGGGGTTGCGGGGGTGGGGTGGGGGGTGTGGGGGGAACGTTTCGGGCAATGGGCACATACACCCAGGACAGGGCGCCAATCTATCACTGGGCACACACACAGACACTCACTTAGACACACTTTATAGGGGGCAATTTGGAGAGCTCAATTGACTTGATCCATGTTTTTGGACTGTGGGAGGAAACCGGAGAACCTGGAGGAAACCCACGCGTACACGGGGAGAACATGGAAACTCCACCCAGATGGGGATTTAAACCGGGAATCCCTAGAGCTGAGAGACTAACGTGCTAAACCACTAAGCCACCGTGCCACCTAGTGTTGAAACAATGTTACCTCAAAGTTTCTCACTCAGAACCCAGTGGCAACAGTTCTAATTTACACCTTCATTTAATGACGTTCTCTTTGAAGACGTTTGACAGTTCCCTCTCTTCTGAGAAAACTTTCCAAAAACCGGAGAACCTGGAGGAAACCCACGCAAACACGGGGAGAACATGTGCCGCCCTAGAGAAGAACAACTCCATTAATTTAATAGTGGTGTATAATTGCATTAATGTGTAGATGGAGGTGTTTTAACCAAAATGTTTCTCACTGTTGACTTGATTTCTAAACCACTCTTACAGAATGTTTAAAAATCCCCCGAAAAGCAGCAACGAAGTGCAGGGTGAGTTAAAAGCAACAAAAACAACGATAAGACAAATGACGGTGCTCACAGTTTACAGAAATCTGACCTAAAAAGAGACCCTTTAAAGAAGATGTTTCCGAAAGACAAAGACCCCAAACATTACATCAGTGTATCACAAAAAAAAAAAATTACCAAGGAAGGCCACGTTGACAGATTCGGGTTTTCGAGGACACAGGATGGACACGGCGGTGACGACACCCAGCGTTCCTTCAGAACCAATGAAGAGTTGCTTCAGATCATATCCCGTGTTGTCTTTGCGCAATTTGCTCAGACAATCCAGAACCCGGCCATCCGCCAGCACCTAGAACCCAAAAGGATGACACACCGAGTTTTTCAAATAACAAAATTTAACTCATCTCTATTATGGCACCACTTTATAAAAAAACCCTAACGCACCACTTCCAGGCCCAGGACTGTCCCTCTCAGGGATCCGTAGCGCAGCAGACGAAGTCCTCCAGCATTAGTGGACACGTTACCCCCGATGTGGCAGCTGCCCTTGGCCCCTAAATCCAATGGCATGATGAAGTTGCGCTGCTCTACGTACTGAGACAGGTTCTCCAACACACAGCCAGCCTGACACGTCAGAATCCCTGAAGACGAAGCACACGGCACCAAATCAAACTCATTACCTCAAACGGCTCTACCTTCCGATGCGAGAGACGGATCGTACCGGAGACGCTGTCGAAGCCAATCACTTGGTTCATTAGTGAGGTGGAGAGGATGATCTCATCAAACACAGGTACGCTGCCTCCCACCAGCCCCGTGTTTCCACCCTGAGGGCTCACAGCCAGGTTCCTCTCGTTACAGTACCTTCAAACCAAACCACATGTTTCGTTCATTCCCTGGCCATCCTGAAGTCTCGCAGAAAATACACAGTAACTACTTTAACTTGTGCAAGAGTCTTATATAGGGGCGCCACAGTGGCTTAGTGGTTAGCATGTTCTCCTCTCAGCACTAGGGATTCCCGGTTCAAATCCCCATCTGGGTGGAGTTTCCATGTTCTCTCCGTGTCCGCGTGGGTTTCCTCCGGGTTCTCCGGTTTCCTCCCACAGTCCAAAAACATGGATCAAGTCAATTGAGTTCTCCAAATTGCCCCATAGAGTGTGTCTGTGTGAGTGAGCCCAGCGTGTGCCCAGCGATGGGTTGACACCCTGTCCTGGGTGTATCTGCCCAGCGCCTGAAACGTTCTCCCCTGGATGGGCATGGGGAACCCCCCCCGCGACCCTAATAGAGGATGAAGCGGAAGATAATGGATGAATGAATATTTGTGTGTGTTTCTTCCCTGGATGAGCATAAGGGAGTGAAGTCGGAGAAGGTAAAAAGTGGTAGCTACAATTAAAAGTGAGTAACAAGGAACAACATGAGAAAGAGAACAACCACAAACTCAGCTGGCATTACTTCAGGATTTGTGAAACCTCCTCTGTAGACGTCGGTCGTAAGAGAAGCTCACTTCCTCCTGCACACAAAACAGATTACAGGACTTTGAGGAGTTGTGTAAGAACATATGAGATAAGATAAGATGAGAAGATAACATAAATTGAATAAAAGCTACAGGGGGGATACACCAAGGCAGGGCACCGATCTATCGCTGGACACATACTTATTCACATACACATTATATGGGGTAATTAAGAGCCACCCTATACACATTTTTGGACTTTGGGAGGAACCCCACATGGACTCTGGGAGAACATGGAGACTCCACCCAGATCGGGATTCGAACCTGGATCCCCAGCACTGAGAAGTGAACATACTACCCGTTACACCAATGTGCCGTCTTTTCTGTATCATTACACATTACATTGTTCTGGTTTTGTATCTAGCAGTAACTCACCTTTCACAGACCCAAGCCAATCCATATTACTGGTCTCCAATACGTCAGGATCAGTTATCGCCCTTCCTTGCAGAAGTTCTCTGAAGAAGCCGATGTCATCTGGCCCGATTTGAGAATAAGGAAGTCTAGGAGGAGCGGCATCCTGCGAGCTGGATCTCTGCTGGATCCACAACTGTCTCAGACGTACTGCTGGTCAGACATGCAATTAATTACAGGCTGCTCAGGCTTCCAACCTGTCAGACAGCCAAAACCGTGAACCGAGCCCCATCAGACCAATTTATTTTGCAGTCCTGGAGATACAGATCATATTACTGTCTGGGTTATTTTAGCTCTCAGAGCAACCTGGAAGGAAGTTCAGTCTGTGTTGACTGGCACTCATCCATACACACACACACACAGTTCAAATCTAAAGTTTGGACACTCCCCTCTTCACACTCCATTTTCTATTTCCTCCACTTACTATACAGATGGACTTTGTAGTTTTATAATTCCAGACTGTAGTCCATCTGTGTTCTTTGTTGTTGTTGGTCCCCTGTTGGTTCTCTGTTCTCTATTGATCAGGAGCATCACAGAACAGGTATCATTTGGGTGGTGGATTGTTTAGCAGTGACACTGATGTGGTGAGGGAGTTTTAGTGCAGCAGTGCTGCTGGAGTTTCATTTCTCCACCTCAGTCACACTGCTGGGTTAGGACTAATGCACCCACCAAATAATAATACCTGCTCTGTGGTGGTACTATTGATGACCATTAGAACAGAGTAAAGGGGACGTACACTGATAACATAGACAATAAGTGAAGCTACAAGCTTTTGACTGGTACTGTGTATATATATATATTTATATATTTTCAGTGATTTAGCATGTTCTCCTCTCAGCACTAGGGATTCCTGGTTCGAATCCCCATCTGGGTGGAGTGTCCATGTTCTCCCCGTGTCCGCGTGGGTTTCCTCCGGGTTCTCCGGTTTCCTCCCACAGTCCAAAAACATGAATCAAGTCAACTGAGTTCTCCAAATTTCCCCCATATAGAGTGTGTATGTGTGAGTGAGTGTGTGCCCAGCGATATATTGGCGCCCTGTCCTGGGTGTATCTGCCCAGCGCCCGAAACGTTCTCCCCTGGACGGGCATGGGGAACCCCCCTAATAGGAATAAAGCGGAAGATAATAGATGGATGGATGGATATATATACATAAATATAACGTTTTTACTTGTTTTACCTTTATTTATATAACGTTTTTATTGTCTCTCACTCACACACCTGTCAAAAGTGTTTTTAGGAGCCGTAGCAATTTTGTTACGCAGTATCGCCACCTTGCGACTAAAAGTAGTAATTAATAGATATTCAATCAGACCTAAATTAAATAACATATTATTACGTTTATTATATCTCACACACACACACACACACACACACACACACACACACACACACACACACTCTGAAGCTTTGTCACTGACCTCGGTTCGTTCTGCAGAGCCGGCTGATGGAGGTCTGCGGATGGAGGCACCTGGTTACAGACTGCAGAACCAGAGAAGCGCAGCCATGGAACACAGCCATGTCCGTCTCTGTACAAACCAACATGCTGCTTTTATACACTTGTTCCACAAAGACGTGTTAATATCCCGAATAGTGAATAAAATACTAATATCCATTATATTTGAACAGCACTTAATGATACTCTATGACTGATCAGCATTAACTTTAACTGAAGGTGTTTCCATGACTTTAGCGATTAACGGATTTACTTACTGAAGATTTGAAATAGTTCGTCGTTATAAACATTAACGTAACATTAACGTAATTATATTACATTTATATTGCACTTAAATACAGCTCGATAAATCCGTAAGTAACCCTGAACTCTGTTCCAAGCGGTTTTAAAGAGGTGGCTGTCGTCTCAATCGCATAATGCGCCGTATTCAAGTGCACTTGACAAAAGCGTTACGCTCCGCACTATGTAGTGCCCCTTGTTCTTTAAAAACGTGTACATGAGCTTAAACCCGCTTCCCTCGTGAACCAAACAGGCATCGAGGACAGTGAACGTGTCCTCGTGTCCCCCCTGCGGACGGGAGTCGCAACAACGTTCCAAACTTCTGAATTGTTTTAAAAAAAAATTATTGTTGCATTATAATTTAACCATATTTAGATATAATGACCGTTAATTTGCCGTCATAACGTTTTTTATAGCACGACACTGATCAAAGAAGCCACCATTTATGCCAAACACAGTCATGTTAACTTTATTGATGATTTTCAGAAAGGTTCCAGCCCAGTTCCGTAGCTTTATCCGCGGATGCAGCCGGTTTTAATTTCTTTAAGCCCTTAAACAGAGTACACTGGTTTTCCACCCAGAGTAAATTCTATTACGTGATATAAAGATAAAAAAATTGGAAGCGGATCCATCATAGAGACGGTTCAGTGAAGTAAACCGAAGCTTTCAGGATCAAAACCTTTTTATCACAAAATATCAGAGTTCAGCAAAAATACAACATCATAATATAATTTATATGATTTACATATTATACTGAAAATGAGTTTACAGTTTATTAAAATTCAAACACACTTTAGATCATTAGGACTTATAGAAGATTCTCTCTTTAATTTGATAATAAAGCAGAATCAGGTTCATTCCGGGGTTAATTCTCATAACCACTTTATACCTGAACTCTTACAGTCATTGAAGCTCTGATGTACTGCTCTTTATGGTCAGGGTTTGAGATTTGTGGGTTTAGAACATGACTTGAGCTCTGAAGTGAGTCTGCTTGGTGGCGTTGTTGCTCATTCCCACCCTCAACATCCACTTGGACTTCATCCTCTGGACATATTGCATGTCCTTCTGCTGCCCCATAAAGCCTTTACCTGAAACACATTATAATCAGAGGATCTGTCAATTAAATGTGGATTAAATCAAATGCAACCAATCAGTACAAATCTGTTATACTGAAGCAAATGTCCTAGTTTAGAGTGTCCTAAAGCAATAAGGTACACTTGGACCTCTATCCCATGATTTATTCACAATAATACACAACCTCAAGTGCATTATCCTTATCATTCTATACAACGACTCCAGTTATATGATTTTATAGATTTCAGAATGTAGGAGAAAACTACGCAGGTACCAAAAAACATACAGCCGCCTCACAAACAGGACCGTGTTCACCCTGGAAATGAACCTGTGACCTTCTAGCTGAAGCACTAGCTATAAGCATTAGATGAATACAGTATATAAACCCTGCTCAGAGCTTCTTACCCGATTCTCCGGCCCAGCCCAGTGCACGGTACTGCTTCAGAACCCGACCCACTGCTCGCTGGTTGTAAGCTGGTAGCAGGGCCCGCTGCACTCCGAATCGCTGTTTATAGTACCTCATCAGCGAGCGGTGCCCGATTTTTGCTCCTGAACCAAAAAAAAAAAAAAAAACCCACATTGATATAAATGACTGACATGCTGTAAACATTCTGATCCTCTCACCTGAGTTCAGACATTACAACTCCTGCATGACTTTACATCAGTGATGAGGATGAGGTAGGAATGAGGTCACTGGTACCTGAAGGCAGAATGAGCTCCAAGGTTTCATCATCAACCTCCACGCTTTTCTCATCCGGCAGATCCCCGTCCTTCATCTCTGTATCATCCTCCTCCTGAGCGTCGGGATAGCTACTCCTACAATAACCAAGGAAACAAGGTGCTGACGGGTGAAAACGGGTGAGGTCTGATACAAGATTTATTTTGGCTCTAAGGACACGATGTCTATAATAAAATAGAAAGTAATAAAATAAAAATAATTTTAAAAAAAAGAAATCCTGCACCTGAAGTCGTAGAAATCAGCAAACTCCAGCGCGGCGTCTCCTTCCGTGTAAAGTTTGCAGTGGCTCTTATCGTTCATGTGAGCCTGCACCGCCTCGGTGGAGTAGAACGACTTGCCCTTTTCATTACACCAGAGACAAACTTTGCCGAAACCAACTTTCTCTCCTGAAGAGGGCACAGTGTACAAAACGAAAGGTTTGGCCTAACAACGTCTTCTGTGACGTAATTCAGTCCGGTTTTTAAAGTAAACACTGATTTCTATGTAACAGAATGCTGCTTTTTCTAACCAACAGAAAATGCCATCTAGTGGCTAAATTAAAGAATACAATTCATAAACAACAGCCGCAACAGGGCTCATCATGTTTATATTTATATTAATCTGTATCTTATAATTTATCACAATGTATTGTATATCATGCATCGATACGAATGTGAAGCACTCAGAGGTGTGTGTTATTGTCAAGTGTGTCACAGCTGGACAAATGGCTCAGCCAATCAGATTTAAGGAACAGAAGTTAGACTATTAACTCCACACACACACACACTGACAGACATGACACACACAGTCTCACCCAAATACGTGAGGAGCCCTTTGAGGTCGACCAGATACTCGACGTCGGGGATGAAGAAGCTGTGCGTCTTGGTCATGTGACCTACGTTCTTGCTCAGAGAGTGTGAATGATGTGAGCAGAACAGACAGTCTGTAATGGGGATGGAGCCGGGAGATGGAGCTGGTGCACTGACATCCGTTTTGTCCTCCTCCATCTTCTCCTCTTCATCAGAGTCCATCTGTTCATCATCATCATCATCATCATCATCACCACCACCATCCACATCCTCCCATCCTTCTGCACATAAACACATAAACCTTTTAGATCTGTAAACGCATGTCAATAAATCATCACTTTATACAACTTAACCCACCTTCATCCACCATGTCCTCCTCCTCCTCACCCCCCTCCTCCACGGCAATCTTCTTGGCCTGTTGCTCGAACCACTCCAGTCTGGGTGACTTGCTTGGCCTCTTCCGTCTGCACTCCTCAGAGGGTGTCTCGCCCGTGGGAGCTTGCCTGTGCCTCTGCCCCGCTCTCAAAGCGTTGCGCAGTGCCTCGTTCTGAGAGTCCTTGTCGAGTTCCGCACCTTTCTCCAGATTCTTCTCGTTCATGCGCTGTACCGCCTCCTGTGCGGCGTCCGAGGCTTTTCTCTCAGCCTGCAGGTGTTTGTGGGACTGCAGGTGGTTGGTGTAGGCATTGGCACTTGAGAACTTCTTGTTGCAGGAAGGACAAAAGGTAAGAGCCTGCGCCTCTGCTTGCTGCTGTTCGACGGCGGCCCGCTGAGCCAGGACCCGCTCCTGAAAGTTTTCAGCAGTGACGGGGGGCATGCTGGCCACTTTGCGCTTCAGATTGTAGCGATGCCAGTCGGTTTTGTAGTGTGCACGCTGCACGTCGCCATCGGCGAACTGCACACGGCAGCTTATACAGGTGTAAGAGGACATTCTGGATCTGTGGAGGGAGAGAGGAAGCACCGAGTGCGTGAAAGCTTAATCTCTGAAGGAATGTTGCTGAATAATAATATAATTTGGCAGGTTGTAAGCTTGTGGTTAAGAAACCAGCCTTGCAACCTGAAGGTTCCCAGATTGATTCTCAGTCCCAACAAGTACTACAGCTGAAGTGCCCTTGAGCAAGGCACCTAACCCAGGACACCATGTTCAGGGCTGCACTCCACTCCGGGCACGAGTGCTCACTTCACTGCACAGATGGGTTCAATTCCTCTGTGCATTAGTATGAAAAAGACCCCTTTATCACTTGTTAATAGAGTAAATGTCAAAAGTCTGAACATGCCTCCTCTTTACTCGACGTTTTGTATAATATCTACAGTAAAAATCGACTAGTAAATGTTTGATATTAATAAATTTACTAGTTTACTAAATTTACTATATTAATACAGTCAAATAATACAATGTCAAAAACATTGAATGCCATGGCATTTAAACACTTATTCACAACATGTTCTCACTTTGGCACCTTAATGGAGAAAACTAGTTAGTTATATAGTTGGTTTTATATTATTTTGGTATATATGAAGAGTGTAGTATTATAATAGCATATATTTTCCAGAACAATGAAAGTTTCAATTTAAATTAATTGAACATGTCTTAAACTAGGAAAATTAATATGGTATATAGATTGTAAATAATTAATTAGTAAGACAAATAAATTAAATTGAACTAAATTACATAGAAGGCGGCACGTGGCTTAGTGGTTTAGCACGTTCTCCTCTCAACGCTAGGGATTCCCGGTTGGAATCCCCATCTGGGTGGAGTTTCCATGTTCTCCCTGTGTCCGCGTGGGTTTCCTCATGTTTTCTCCCACAGTCCACAGTTCTCCAAATTGCCCCATATAAAGTGTGTCTGTGTGAGTGAGTGTGTGCCTAGTAACAGAGTGGCGCCCTGTCCTGGGTGTATCTACCCAGCGCCCGAGATGTTCTCCCCTGGATGGGCATGGGGCATGGGGCATGGGGCACCCCCCCCCCGGGCACCCCCCCCCCCCACGACCCTAATAGAGGATAAAGCGGCAGATAATGGATGGATATTACAGTATAGTATTATAAAAGCATAGATTTTCCAGAACAATAACAGTTTAATCACTTAAATTAATTTAACATGTCTCAAACTATTAAAATAACTAGGATATGAAGATTGTGAATAATTAATTAGGAAGACAAATATATTAAAATGAACTAAATTACGTAAAACGTGGACGAATATGACGTCACTGTTTAGCTCCGTCTATCGAAGCCCTCGAACCATGGCGTTTTCCAGAACGTTAACAGCAAAACCAGTTTGTTCTTTTAATAGATTCGTACAGGCAGCTTATAAAGTAAATATAATAAAGACATTAAAGACATTTATCTGACCTCTGTTTATATCTCCACTGTGTTTATCAGAGCAGCTTCACTGCGCTGCATCGCACGCGTCCCTCACTCTGTTACGCTGGTCACGGTAAATTGTCTGGCTCGTGATCACTGCAGCCTCTAGCGGCTAGGAGAAAAACAGCAGCCGTTTGATCTAACATTATCATGCTGAAGTGTCCTTGATATCCATCCATCCATTATCTTCCGCTTTATCCTCTATTAGGGTCGTGGTGGGGTTCCCCATGCCCATCCAGGGGAGAACGTTTCAGGCGCTGGGCAGATACACACAGGACAGGGCGCCAATCTATCGCTGGGCACACACTCACTCACACAGACGCGCACACAAACACACTCCACATGGGGCAATTTGGAGAACTTGGAGACTTGATCCATGTTTTTTGGACTATGGGAGGAAACCGGAGAACCTGGAGGAAACCCACGCGAGAACATGGTAACTCCACCCAGATGGGGATTCGAACCTGGGAATCCCTAGAGCTGAGAGGCGAATGTGCTAAACCACTAAGACACTGTGCCGCCCGATTGCATGACATCATATAATTTTCCAGGTGCTTTTGTTTCAAAGCAACCTACAAGTAAAGCGACTTGGGGCAGACCAGTGTTCGATACAAGCACCGCTGGAGCAACGAGGGTTCAGGGTGTTGCTCTTGTTCAGGGTCCAAAGTGTTGGCAACTTTTGTAAATACTAATCGGTAAACTATGGTTGTGTAACGTGTAAAAGAATATAGGGCAATTTGGAGCATTCAATTTTACCTTGATCCATGTTTTTGGACTGTGGGAGGAAACTCAGAGGAAACGCACACAGTCACGGGGAGAACATGGAAACATCCCTAGTGCTGAGGTGAACGTGCAAACCACTAAGCCTTATCTAAGGATTGTGATGACGTTTTCAGCAAACAGTGTAAACATTCATTCATGTGTAATTGATGACATCCTGGGGCTTTTTTTGTAAAAAAAAAAAAAAAAAAAAATACACATATATATACACACACATATACAGCCACAGACACGTAAACAATTTTATTATTGATGGGAAATATCAAGAGTGTCTGATTGAATTCCAGCCACATCATCCAAACACTGATGTTACCAAGTTTTGGGATCTTAAACTCCTCAGCTCATTAATTTGAACATTTAATGAAACAGACCTTTACAGGGCATACACAATGTGAAAACAAGTATTATAACACCCCTATATATCCTCTCTCCCGTCCACACACACACACACTCTTGGAGTGTGTTTGTGCCTATTATCCCAGAAGAGCATTCAAAGGATTAGACAATGACCTCCTTTGTAATATAGCCCAGTGTTGGATAGGGTTAAGGTCAAGACCTGGCCAGTCAAGTTCCTCCACAACATGCTTTAGCCTTCTTCAAGTGCAACATGTTTCAAGTGTCCGGATTGCATGGCAAAGTGCTTTATTTTATTCACATAAAACAATGAGACAGAATAAGATGCCTAAATTTAGAAGGTATGCCCTTAAACCTTTGTTCACATAGTGTCATATTGTACAAAGCTGAGTCGGAGATAAAGGGAGAGTGAAGCATTGAAACTCTTTTAACAACAGAATTTAAAGGAACACATTTAAACCGTAATAACTGGAACATACTGTACAGAGCAAGAACAAGTACAGGGCCTCTGTACTGAACTCAGTCCAACATTGTGAATCCTCAAAACTCATTTACGGGGTTGATCGGCTGAATTTGAAGAAGAGCCAGATGGATGGCAGCCACTGGGGTTTAAACGCTGAACCCATTTATTAATGTTCTGCTGTTTAGATTCTGCCACGCTGACAATGGGATTCTCCAGCGGTGCATTAGCCTTCTGAATAACAGTATCCTTCTGTTGATGAGCTGAAGACATCATTTTAAGAGAGGAAAGTGAAGCTGAGGATGATGAGGGCAAAGTGTGAGACTTTTGGGTCAGTAAGCTGGGCTCTTCATCCTTAACCAATCTCTGGTTTGCATCAGAGGCAAAATTGACAAGGACCTTTGGGTCTTCACCAGTATTATCAGTATTTACTTGAGTTACCAGTAACGATGAAGCCTTACAGGACGGCGCTGGTTTCTGCAGGTTCTGCTCATTAGATCTCATCAGTAAAAGAGAGGGGTCTTTGTCGGTAATAGATGAAGGATCCTGGACAGGAGACCGGAATATGGGCATCTTGCATTTCTTAAAAATATTGTGTTGGCTTGTTTTAGGATGAATATTCTTCGTTTTATATTTTTCTTGGCAATCCTTATTAATCATTGTAGCAGGTTGAGTCTTTAACCAGTAGGCAGTTCTTCTTTTCTTTGTTACCTGGTTTCTTGGTGAAGAACAAGATGAAGAAGAATCAGGATCTGATGAAGTGGGTTGATAAGGAGAGGAAGTTTCATCAGATGTGGATGAGGAACCAACAGGTCTGGAAGTCTCACCAGAGAGTGAAAAGTCATCCAAAGAGGAGACGGAGGCCATGTAAGGTGAAGAATTCAAGTGAAAAATAGGTGAAGACATGAGGGTGTTTGTTGTTTCAGAAAAATTAACCATAGGAGAGGGAAGATTTGAGGTGGAATGGTAGATGAATAAGTCAGAGTGGTTGGAGGAGGAACTTGTATGGTCTGGACTCATTTGTGATGGAGTTGAGGTGGAAGGAAATGGGTGGGGCAGCTGAAAAGTGCCAGAAGTTGACATTACACTTTGCCCTGGACCGGTGTCAGAGCGCCAGTGCTTGTCCTTCCAGTAGCCCTTAAAACAAGATTCACACTGGACTAAACCGATTGCATCGGTTGCCCATGTACAGGAGACATCAGTGTGGCACTGTGAACACGTGAACGGATCTTTTGAAGGAATTTGTGGTGAAACAGGAGGCACGAATAATTTCTTTCTTCCTAAATGGAAATAGAAAAGAAAAAAAGAAAATAACAGAACTGCATAACAGATTTGAACTACCTGTGTTTTCCGTCATCAAGATAGCACCTCATTTTGGGATGGCCACGCCCATCCGGGGATATATATTCACAAGCAGCGTTGCTAGGACACAATTTATACTTCATAAAGACCAAATAAATATACACACCTTTAGTCCTTTGTTGGTATTGAGAGGTAAACATAATGTTGTCCAGCCGTGATATGCGAAACTGAACCACCTCGTCCAAACCCAACAAGAACAGAAAGTTTTTGTCCCATGAAGGAATGAAGCTGAATCTGTTTGCTGGATTTTGCTGTCAACCAGAAGAAACAATCAGAGAAACCTTTTCAAAAAGATTTTAAATTTATCTTAGTATATCATGGTTGATGCTTTTTGACCTCATGCACAATGAAATGATTATAACTTTATAGACAAAACATTACACACATTTTGCTGTGATATACCAACAAAGATGGAATAAACTTGTCATTGTCTATATTTTCATATTTTAAAAAATCTTTTATATTTTCATATTCAAGTTTTGTCAAAAATATATAATAATTAATTCATTCATTCATTATCTTCCGCTTTATCCTGTATCGGGGTCGCGGGGGGGGGGGTCCCCATGCCCATCCAGGGGAGAATGTTTCGGCCGCTGGGCAGATACACCCAGGACAGGACACCAACCTATCGCTGGGCATACACTCACACACACACACACACACACACACACACACACACACACTCTACATGGGGCAATTTGGAGAACTCAATTGACTTGATCCATGTTTTTGCACTGTGAGAGGAAATTGGAGAACCCGGATGAAACACACGCGGACACGAGGATAATATGGAAACTCCACCCAGATGGGGATTTGAACCTGGAATCCCTAGCGCTGAGAGGAGAACATGCTAACACCTAAACCACTGTGCCGCCCAAAAATATATAATATAATAATGATTAAATAACTTCATTTTTTATATTTATTATGGAAGTTCAAAGAAATATTGCCTTTTTAGCACTTTATTTAAGTATTACAGTTGTTAACTGTGATTACAATTGTAAAAATGATAGCGTTAAACGTTTGTTTTGAGAATAGCAGACATCTGAATTACACGATTTATTAAGTTCTTGATTTTAAGAAATACATTATATATTAATATTGTTCTTATATTTTCATGTAAAATAAGTACATTTTGAGTTTAATTTGATTAACACGCTAACACATATGCTCGGTCCCAAATAGGCCACATTTACTTCATAATGAACGTCTTTCTCACACTATGAAGTGCACTTCTTTCTCGGGTAGTAGGCGGTTTGGGATGACGCCGCGTTATTAACTTAGTTTTTTATCTTAAACCTTTCTTATTAAAAAACAGCGTTAATAAAGATCATAATTCATATTCCGTTGCAGTTTTAAAGTTTGTTTTATATAAAATGAAGAAAACACAAGTATTTTATTCATTTTATCGTCTAATAAAGTGGTAAAATCAACTGTAACTGAAGTCGACGGCGGGAAAACGTTTCCAACTAAAATTAAAATTAAAAATTTAGTTAGAACGTTTTTATTTATGGCGCAAACAGCATCAGGACTGATATACTGTGTTTTATGAATTAATGCAAAGTATATGTGGGAAAACCAAATGCTATACAATATAATTATATAAACGTATTGTTGTTATTGTTGTTATAAAAATGTAAATAAATGCAGAAGCCGTTTTAAATATTAAAAGTGATTTAATTTAGACCGTACCTCCATAACTGGCCTGTCTTTCCGTCGAAAATATTCTGTTAAGCTAACATTCTGCCTGCTTCCCTCCATCTTCCCTTCAGACATAACAATGTCATAAGAAACAACATCCTGAAACAAACAACGAATATAACGTAATATAATGTGACATATACACTTATACATGTAATTAAAAAAACGTGTATTGTGTAAAACGTATTATTTGTACCCTCACTGTCTATTTTATTAGCAGTTTCTCTATATACTAGTTCTCTAATAGCAAAGACCCCAACAGAACCACCACACAGCAGGTGTAATTTAGGTGGTGGATGGCTGTCAACACTGCAGAGACATTAACATGTTGCATTTGTATAAGTGGATAGACACAGATGTTTTGCTGAAACACTGAAACACCTCACTGACGCTTTGGACTGAGAAGAGTCCACAAAATATCCAGTAATTAAGCAAAAGTATTGTGCGACAACATATGAACTGCTGTTTCCGATATTACAACTAAATTAAATTAAAATTAAATTGGGTCATTTAGTAGACGCTTTTATCCAAAGCGACTTACAAGGTGAGCACAGGGTTAATCACAACATCCCTGGAGCAATAAAGGTTAAGGGTCTTGCTCAAGGACCCACACTGGTAACTTCCGTGGACCTGGAATTTGAACCCCCAACCTTCAATTGATAGCCCAATACCCAAACCACTGAGCTAACCACATCTACAAGGTTTAAAGCTTTATGTAAAATGGGGCACAGTGAGTAAACACTATACTGTATATACTATGCTATGGGGGGTTCTGATTACATAGAGAGAAAACATTTGTAGAGAGTAGAATAAGGGCCATAACAACCTCATTTAAAAGAGGAATGCCACTTTAAACATGAGGGCCTCTGTGTCCTCATTCATTATATTCATTTTAATAAAGAAACTCGGGTCTATCCCAGCACTTACTGATCAATAGGCAGGTTTTTTGATTTATTGCAGAAGTTTAGATCATACTATACTTATTTTCCACTAGTTCTGCTTCTATAACCCAGGTTTAATAGTCATAGTTTGTGTGTTTTGGCATGTTTTTACTCTTACCTTGTTAAATACAGCATTTATAAATCTGATTCATCTCTAAACTCCTGATCTGGGCTTCGCGATGTTTTGACAGCATGATATCATTATTAACATTGCAGTGATGGTAGTCATTATGTTATTAAAGCTTATTTATTTTACCAAAGCCACATTTTTCAATTTTCCTCATATTTGTGGGCAACCACACATTTACCACTGTCTCCATTTCCATGCCACTAGCTACATCTCAGTATATATTTAAGGCAAAACTTTAATAATACAGCTGCAGGCAAAGTCTGAGGTTTAAAAATGTGGTTAAGGTGAATTCACAGCAGTGTCACTAAAATGAATTCTTGGCTTCATAATGACTTCATCTTATTCCAAAGAAGAATTTTTGGTTTACTACCGCCACCGAGGTGCCTGGTTTGTAAAATCATTAAGGGGTAGATTTAAATCTTAATGGGATATTTATATCATTTAAACATGGGGATTGTAATGAAAAACTAATATTTGGTGGAGCTGTATAGAGGATCAAAAAATAAGGATCTTCAGTATTGTACTTAAGTAACTTGAGGGACAATAATAACTTTTCAGTAGCATATAGATAAATCACAATAAAATTTAAATAAAAAAAATAAAAAAAGATTGTTATTTTGAAATTGTACTGAAATTTTAAGGGTATATACTGTACCAGTTGTTCTTGAACTTGTAGTTCCATGTTGCACCTACAGATGGCTCACTGATCACATGATGGACCTTGAAAATTAGGACTATTTTCTTTACATTGGTGGCTTTATTGAAAGTTCTACGATTTAGTGCACAATCAAAATAAATTACATAGATAAATATAAGTAAACAGTCTTACTGTATTCAGTGTTTGGTTCAGGCCCAAGACTGTGTATGTTAATGCTACTAAATACCAAACAGCTTTTAACTGTGTGACAACAGCTGAAAAAATTCACTTTGAAACAAGCAAGCTCCATAAATACATGCATTAACAAGTTTGGCAAAACTTACAATAATTATCTGTGGATTGGAATTTTTTTGGATTTTTTAGAAATGCTTATTTAGTAATATAGTGATCTATTTTGCCTGCTGTACTTACAGGGGAATTTGTCCTCCACATAATAAAAAAATAGACAATGGAGCAAGAAGGTGAGAACTCTCCAAACTTTTTGACCTAAAGAACATTTTACTTATTATTATACGGACAAAATTTCATATTTCCCTCTCCAAAGCTTTCATGATACTCCAATCATGAAAAGAGGTAGATAAGAGGGCCAGGTCATGATCCCTGTTATAGCTCATCTGAAAGTTGTTTAGTGGAATTGAGTTCAGAGCTTAAGGTCAGGGTCAGTCATGTTCTCTGACTGTGGAACAGGGACACACAAATCTGAAGACATGCCGTTGTAGGTTATACAGTTTTGTTGCATTGACATTATGCACTAAAGTGGAACATGCCAAATAAATAAATACATCTGACCCAAATAAAGATATACCTCAAGATTGTGCAAATGTGTCATTTTTTCATATTTTTGGTAAACGACTTGATTTCAAATGATATTTTAATGATATTTATTACCATTACACCCTCACCCTCAATGATCACGCTGGAGAAGTTTTCCCAAACCTTTATCTGGGAATAAAAAGCAATTAAACATCCAGAATGTGTTAATAAGCTGAAAAACGTCACAAACTGTGTCTTCACATACGTTCTTTGTTCCAAAGATGCAGAATCAAAGGTTATTTCTTCACTCAATGTCCATATACACTATTAGAGGAGAAATGCTGGGAGTTATAAACAATCCACTGTTGGTGAAACAGGGTGGAGGTGCACGATCATTAGGACTTTCAGATCTACAAAAGGATTTTCAGCCGACACGTCTTTTTTCCCTATTTCTCTCATTTCGCAGCCAGATCAGCACACAAGGGGGGTCTTTTCGGTTATTTATGACCCTCAACACTATTTACAAATCCATTTGATCCAGAGACCCTGTATTATCACCAACATCTGTTATTAGTTCTCGCATTACGAGCTTGATTATTATAAATTAAAGCTCTATAGCGGATTTAGTGGCAGGGACAACAGATTGCTGTCCCGAAATCACACAGTGCACCTTTAAAGAATTAACTTTGCCCCGGATTTCCATGTTTTTATTTGTAGTGTGGTTGTTTTTATGTTCTTCCTGTGCGAGCACTAAAGCACACTGTTGTGTTGTGGAGGCTGAGAAATGTAAAGACTTGTAAAGCTTTTTTTTTACTTGAAAGGACTAAGATCTGCAAATATTTTTGGATTTTAATAAAATTGGATGTTCACAAAATGTGAAATCCATTGGACATCTATGTGGACATTTATTTTTAAATAAATTGTATTTTTTGTGCCGGTCGTGGTGAGTGCGCTCACAGGTCGTTTGTGCCTCTCAAACATCTAATGATTAACAAGATAGAATCACTATGAACTCCTGCTATTGATTTTCCTGTCTGACAGTGTTTTGAAATCACTGCTTTCCTTCTGCATTAACAATGTGCTTGAAGCTACCACTACATACAATAGCACTTCTTGCTTTTTTGGGTCCAGGCCAGACTCGAGATACATCACCAACAGAGGGCTTTAAGGGTAAGGAGGATCTGGAATCTGAAGGAACCCATAAGGTATTTCATTGAATAACCACTTCTGTATTTCTTCTTGCAAGATGTTTACACGGCTGTTGGTTTGCCTGTAAACGTGACGTGTGAGGATGGAACTACCAAAGGATCGGAATGGAGGATAAATGGACTATTGCATGCCACAAGCCCTGTCCTACACTTTGACAACACCAGCCTTGACGATCAAGGCTTCTACACGTGCCACGACTCGAATGGAGATATCATCAAAAAGATACATCTGCATCTGGGTTGTAAGTCGAGAAACAGCTGAATCTGATAGGAGAAAATTTGCCCTGCCAACGATTCCCTCACTGCGAACAGAGACAGCGGGAGGAAAATTTTACAGAGGTTGCTTCGGGGTAGTTTGAATTATCTAGAGCAGAGGCCACAGAATGCATAAAACAGATTCACTTCATTTATTATGGTAGAATAGTTTAACAGTTTTCATTGACAAATATTCACTGAAATCATGTCATTGTTTTTACTTACCAGAAAGCACTGGTAACACTTAATATGAATACGGTATTCAAAATCAGTTATATGTGCATTTATAAAGCTTTATAATGTATTCTTAATGCTTTATAACCTTTGTCATAAACTGCTGTTAATGTACATAATATCTATAATTACACTTATAAAGTGTTTTAGGGCTTTATAACACAAATTCTCACAATGTATTATAATCTAAACTTTGGGTTCTTTGGATTTCGCTTTACCTAAAGTCTGCAAAGAGCATTTATAACTTTTAAAAGACGTTATACACCAATATTTCTGCAGTCTCCTTAATAAAGGTAATAAATCACAACACTTTACCTAATGCCTTTAAAGAGAACTTATTTCATTATAACATTAATACAGAATTCTTTCTTTGATATGAATGCCTGATCCTAATTATCCTCTGCTTGCTTTTTAATCTAGATCCTCCAGCTCCACCAGACGTTTCCTGCTGGTCTCCCAGTTACCCCCTGAAAGCCCTGTGCTCATGGTCTCTAACACCTGACCCTTTACTGCCAACCCAGTACATCTCCAATTACTGGTATATTATTAACGATTAGCAACAGATACTACTGCACTATCAACTATCAATCCTCTAAATATTGCAATTACGGATTTGCTTTTTAATTTATTAGGTATCGTGAAGCTGTACATCCATGTCTCAAAGAAAGTGAGCAGAGCAAACAATGTGTCATACAAGATCTAGATCTCTTCTCAGATGAGCAATATGTGGTTAACATCACTGCTGTCAACGTATTGGGAAGCGCAAGCCACCTTCTGCAAATCACTATTGAGGACATAGGTAATCTTACATTAAAGGGGTAATTACTCAAGCCCTATAAACACAACCTACATTCAATTAAGTGATTGTTAACTGATAAGCATTTTAAATTGTGCAAATCAGAATGATTTTGTGGCCTACAGTACATACTTTGTATGCCCCCTTTACTCCACCACCACAGAGCAGGTGTTATCCTCACATTATTCCTATCCCAGCAGTGTCACTGAGGTGGAGAAATTAAACTACAGCAGCACTGCTGCACTAAAACCCTGACAATAAACAATCCACCGCCCAAATTATACCTGTCCTGTGATGGGGGATTATGTTTAAGTAAACAGAGGTGGCTTGGGTGACCACTCGCTGCCATTCATGTCCAAGGGAAAAACAAGCCAGATGACAGTTACAGACTGGAGAGAAAGTCAAAATTGTTTGTGAATTGTTCGAGCATGATGGAACACTGGGACACTTCGACCGGACAGCAAAATCCTCCGTATTATTGGAAGCACATGTGGTTATTTGGAGGAGCAGATGAAATGCCTAACTAAGCAACATCAGGGGCAGTCATGGGCTTGTGGTTAAGGAACCAGCCTTGTGACCTGAAGGGCCCTGGTTCGATTCCCAATCCCACCAAGTACCATGGCTGAAGTGCCCTTGGGCAAGTCACCTAACCCCAATTGCTCCCCGGGCACCATATTCAAGGCTGCCCACCGCTCCGGGCACATGTGCTCACTTCACTAGTGTGTGTACATATGTGTATGTTTCATATGTTTCACTGCACGGATGGGTTAAATGTGGAGGACAAATTCCTCTGTGTGTATGCACAGTATGTCTGACTTCAATGTTTAATGTTGGGTCATTTTAAAGATGAGAAAAAGTGTGTAAAATTCTAAAGCTAGAAATAAGACAACAACCTGTCGTGTGCATGGTCCACAGTAAAGCCTGATCCGCCTGTTAACGTGAAAGTGACGGCTTTACCAGGCAAGAAGCTCAACGTGCAGTGGCTTCCTCCACCCACATGGCCCGACCCGGTCAACTTTCCTCTGAGCTATCATGTGCAGTTTCAGTGGGGGAACCCTGTGATAGCTAACGTAGTAAGTGATGCAGTTCTTTCTTACTTTTGGTAAGGATAGTTAAAAATATAAATTGGAACAACCACAGTACATATATTTTCAGTGCAGCTGACCAGCTATTGAGAAAGTTTAATCGGATGTTCTGTGAAGCAAAAGCTCTCCCAAAGCACTCCCAACAACACTATTACACATAATGGCAATGGCACTGACTATTAACAAACTTCTCAGTAAATACTCCTAAAAGCACCACTGGGATCATTATTTGCAAGTGGAAGGAACATCAGTCGACCATCAACCGGCCACACAGGAGCTCCACGTGGGATTTCCGACCTGGCAGGCTTACATATAATCAGACGTCCAAGAGCCATGCACCAATCAAAAAGATCTTGAAAAAGACCTAAAAGCAGCTGGTGCAGTCATCAAGCCATCGTGCCATCATGTCTCAACTTGGGATTACTCTGGTATACTTCATTACTAACACTCTGTAAGAAAAAAGGCTGGGGGATACTGGAAGGATACAGTGTAATTGAACAAATATGGAGAATTTGAGGTGTTGAATGGAATATTATTGGCGACTTAAGATTTGTTTCCAATAAACAGGTCATTAAAGATGGACCCAGTAGAACAGCTATTTAGAACATTGAACATGAGAACCTGAATTAGTGATTCATAAAAGAAAATATAGATATTTCACCTTAGCGACTTAATCCTAGGGCCCTATTTTAACAAGCTTGATTAAGGGTGCGTCACTATGTCATTGCTAAAGTAACGATGAGAAAAGTATCCCTTGCACAGCTAAAATGCAGAAATGTACCATCGGGGGAGATATATTCACAAACAGCATTGCTATTTAAACGAAGCAGGTGGAAGGCCTGAAAGCAGACTGTTGGAGTAGTTTTAGACATGTCTTGCACGGGGTGTAAGTGTTGAATTAAACTAATAATTCCATGTTTACATACCTCATCTTATCTTTCAGATGGGCCCCTTCGAGTCAGAAAACATGGTTCGTAGTGGGATCATAGCTGGGCGAACGTATCACATCCGCGTTTCCTGCATGGATTACCTGGGTCACGGTCAGAGGAGTGAGTGGAGCCAGTCTGTGAACATAACTTTGCCCAAAACATGATGACCTTCACCACAGATGTTAAGCATTCAGTTGGGAGTAAATTGTACAGATTAATTTTGGTAAACGTAGACTTTCTTGTGATGTAAAAAATAGTCACAATATAATGTATATACAACAACAGTGGCACAATAAATTATAACTAAAGCCAAATAATGTTTTGCACCTTAATTAATCACATACTAAGGAAAAACAAAAACTAAAAAGTAAGCAACTCACTGAAACTGACATGATGTTGGGTAAAATATTTAAGTGTGCAGTTAATGAACATGTTAGACTGCATGCTGACTTTTCTCAGAACATATGACTCATTTATGAAGTTATTTAATTGGTCAGCCATGCGGCAGCAGTACATAAGTCATTAATTTAAGTAGATACTGGTAACTTTTCCATTAATCATAAAACGGAAACAACTTATTGATAAGTCAGTAGAAGCTGGCATGATGGGGTAGAGCTGACAGAGATGCTACAGAAACTCCACAGTACCCACTTTACCCTCCTGACCTAACCATGCTAACCAATGTCTAAGCACGAGATTCTTCAAGGAGCAATGAGATCAACACAACATTAAGATTATCAATGGTTCTAGTAAATTGCTAGAACTTTCAATCAATGACATCAACAACCAGTGGTGTGACAAACTCTGAATGGCGCACCCCCATAGTGAATGATGGAGGTCTGGGCAGGTGCATAGTCACTTTCTCTGGGTTGTGAGAACCTGGTCCTGGTATGCGGGTTGCATCTTTGGGAATACCATGTCGGCTTTGGATAGAGAACGACGGCTGCCTTTTTAGGTATAGGCTAGGATCCGTGCTTCTGTAGTGTGCCGGCCCGGGGGTCTTGGCCAGGTCCTCGTGGGGTGCTCCTAACCTCATGCGCTGTGACATTGAGTATCTAGCACTCGAGGGTTTGTTGGGGATGCTTGCACCCAAGAGGTCAGGCAGGGTGTAGTGGTTGGGTGCAGGCACGACGTCTACACTGCGGTAGCGCGTTCGAAAGGCCATGGTGTAGGATGGAGGCTGTCGATGGCAGTTCAATGGAGGAGCCTTTTCAGGACTGTAGGCTCCTGGACCGGGTGTTTGGAACTTCTCACCTGAGGAGACACAGTTGGTATTGCAGTTAAAAGTTTATAAGAAGCCGATTTCAGCCAGTGAGACAAATAACAAGATCTATAACAATAACATATTGCACAAGACATTGCGCAAAAATCATCAAACTCCATGTTTTATTGATTCTCTAGCTAAAATAAAGGTGGTACCATGATGCAGCAGGTAGCGAAGATACTACAGGGTCCTTTCTGTGAAGTTTACACTGTGGAGTTTTCTTCCATAGTCCAATAACTTGTCAAGTAAACATGTTAACGTACCTACAGTAAATGCCCCAGATGTGAATGTTTTAGTCTGTGTGTCTGACCTGTAATAGACTGGCAATAGGTATATCCATGCCCTTTACCTACTGGGATAGGCTCCAAAACATTGACCATGTATGATTCATTGTCACAACTTGTACTTAATCAAAAATCTTCAATTACGGATCTTACCTCCCAACTTCTTTCTACCCAGCATCGAGTAGGACGGAGTGCTGTCTCTTCCGAAGCGAGTGATTTTGCCATCCACATGGTACCGGGGGCCAGGACTAGAGTCCTCTGACACCACTACCCAGAATGCAAAGGAAGACAGTATAAACTCTGTCACGCACTGGTTAGTAACAGCTGGAAAGCCAATGATGGCCACCTATGCATTTCATGTGCCTATATGTCATTTCCTGTTTTCACCCCATTGCATTACACTAGCTGGTGCCAAGTAACAGCCAAGCAACATAAACATTTCCATAATGTGCGTTCAGCTTAATTTCCAGCAACCCCTATCACGAGCACGGCTGTAACTACAGTTTAGATATCAGATGCCAGGCTGCTATTGTAATCCATCTGCAGGGAAAGTCCAAGCGTGCCCAACAGTTATGAAGAGCAGGAAGCTTTTAGTTCAGGCTCATATAAATAGCAGTGAGTCGACTATGGCGCGAGGTCTGATTCCACTTACTTTTGCTGCTCATACGCCGGTGGAAGGAGTATGCAGGACTGCTGGGCTTCGTGTAGTCATGGTTTATGTAGCCGACTGTAGAGGGAAGACCGTAGTGCCCCGGTCCAGGTCCTGAATCCGAACAATAGATGGCTTTTTATCACATTTTAAAGATTATTTTTATTACAGTCATAATAGTTCAAATAAAACTAGTAACCTTGTGTTTGACAACATGAATACCTTCCACATGATGTAAAAGGACATAATGGGAGGCTGATGGAGGCATGTGGACATTCATCCTGCTTATTAGGATTTATTACACAGGCATAGAAAAACAAGCAGTGGATTAACTAACAGAAATTAATACATTATTAATTTACTTATAGGTGAATGTCCGCCTCCCGCTCTGGGGATCCAGGTTTGAATCCCAATCTGGGCGGAGTTTTCATGTCCATGTCAAAAGTATGGATTCAAGGTGAATTAGCTGCTCTAAATTCCCCCATCTAAATTGCCTCTATAAAGCGTGTGGGTGTATCTGCCCAGTGTCTGAAACATTCTCCCCAGGATGGACATGGGAACCCCCCACAAAACTAATATAGGATTATGCGAAAGGTTAAAAATGTAATAATATATTCATATCATTAATGTATGTGCTTGTGTGTGTGCAGGTGTATATATCACCTGCACACACACACACACACACACACGTATTATGTATTTGTGGGAATTTGTGAGTTATGTTCGGGTATGTTGAGTGTAAGGATAGTAATATTTATGGTTATTAATATAAATATTTGTGTGTGTGTGTGTGTGTGTCTGTTATTATATAAAGATCTAATATTTTACAAGGCCATGGTTTCTCAGATATGTAGCACCTGCGCGCAATGTAGTCGGCAAGTCTGGAACCATTTTCAGCGTTTTACCTCATTAGCACTCTAATGCTGCTTGCCTGGAACAAGCAATAATGGGATCTCAAAGTTGGCGGGAGACTGTTACCATGACAACAATATCACGGCTCGGATTTAAAAATGAGGGGCCAGGCAAGACTTTAAAGCATCCTAATGAATGCTGGAATACAAATTTTAACGCTGTTACACCCAAAGTCACAAATTCATCAGAATTCCTAATTCGTTTCCAACGCAGAAGCCAAACGGGTCGCTTGTTTTCGGTTATATGTAACGCATTCACAGATGTAAACTCACTGAGCACCTTATGACGAACACGTAACTAATAAACAGTAGGTCTTTACTTTGATTTCAAAACAGCCCGAAGGTGTGAAGGATTTCACATTCTGAGAGGCATTTCCATTGTATTTGAGTTTCCGTTGCCTTCGTGGAAGATCAAACCAGCCTGACCATTTTCCACTGACTTTTTTCATTAACAAGGTGTTTCCTTCTGCAGAACTCGCTCCCCCTGCAGGTTTGCTTTTCCTGAATTTTACCATTTCTAATAAACTCTCAGTTTTTATTAGTAAAAACCCAGATGACCAGCCGTAAAGGAAATACTCTAACCTGTCTGGCACTAAAGTGATCCATTTTGCCTACATTCTTACACACATTTAATGCATCCATGCAGTGAAACACACACACACACACACACACACACACACACACACACACACGCACACACACTGAGTGAAGTAAGCACACATGCCCGGAGTGGTGGGCAGCTCTGTATACTGTGCCCAGGGAGCTATAGGGGTTAGGTGTCTTGCCCAAGGGCACTTCAGCTATGTAGCTTGGTGGAACCGGGAATTGAACCAGGAACCTTCAGGTAGCAAGGCTGATCCTTAACCACCAGTCTACGACTTTCCCGAAATCAATGAGATGTTAAATGTGTAAATCCAAAACTTTTACCAATCTTTAAATCTATAGATGAACATAATTAAGTGAGGGCAAATGTTTTTTTTTATTATAATAAATTTTTAAAAAATACAAAAAATTACTGAGAAATTCCTTCACATATGCAGGACACATGATTTATGTTCTGAAACTCTGATGTGAAAAGATTTATTTAAAGCCATATGAGTTTTAGTTGGTTGTGAAATTTAATACCGCTTAAGAAAATGCATGAATGTCAGCCTGAGGGTTGAGCTGATGTCCCCGTGGAATCGTTTTCTACTCGGTTTGGTGGGTTTTACGACTTTTTTTTTTTTGGAGCTTTGAGTTTAACAAGCGTAGGAGATGGGTTTGAGAGATTTCACAAGAGCATCATTAAATATTCAGGGAATGAAGGGAAATCGGAGCCTGTACTGGTTTAAACGAACAGAATGTTTTTCTTTCGCTCTCTTACGACTTATAGAACAAACAGTTATGCATTAATCAACATAACACAAATGGTCTGAACAGTAGCGAGAACTTTCCGCTGTGTGTGCTGTTTTTAAATGTGTTTATCTGCTCACCATGGAAACCCAATTCCAAGTAACGCTTGATGAACAATTCATGTTTTGACATTACTTTCAAAGAATGAGAGGAAAATACGCTTGAAGAAAACATACGGAGGGTCAATGCCACTCAATCACATTCAGAAGATCCTGGCTTTGATTCTGTTTGAGTTATTTTCTATAGTCTATATGAAATTTGCATGTTCTCCCTCAGTGTGTTTGGGTTTTAGGGCAGAAGGTATGAAAGTCTGACCAACTGGGAAAACTTAATGTCTGATTATGTCTTATTCTGTTTCTGACCTTCAATCACTGGCAAGCTGGCCTGGGGGAAGTTCTCTCTCTCTCTTTCTCTCTCTCTCATGGTGACCCTAATTATAATGCCTGGCTCAAATAAATCAATAAAATAAAATCTAGGGTTTAATAACAGCACTTTTGACACAGTTGCTCATACTAAGATTTAGTGACTAAGGCCAAGCACCAGACCTGGATTGATAGAGCGTTTTCTGTTGCTTGTTTCTTTGGAACTCTGGGTTGCACAGAGCCCTGACCTCCAAACATATCGCAGAACATACAGAATGAATATATTACAGAATTCAAAAACGTGAAACACTCACCCTTTTGTCTGCCAGCAATAAGAGGACGCTGTCTTGTCACTTCTGCCATGGAGCACAGGTTCTTCCTCTAATGAGCCCGTCCTCATGTCCAGGTCCAGCACAGGTTGAGGATTCATTCACACAAACACACACACACACACACACACACACACGAAAACTGGTTGCTTAATTATGAATGAACCTTACAATGCAGGGAAACAGTACCCCCAGCAAGCTCACATCCATCACTGAATTCTTTCCTTTCACAGGATTTTAAAGCTCCGTCTCTCGCAAAAACTCTTTCTCTCTAAAGCTTTCTTTTAAGAAACAAAGCAACAAATCCAAATAAATTCACAGGACATATATGAATATAGCGTTCACATCAATAAAGACTTGCTAATAAAGACAATGTTGATCTGTCCAACAGTACGTTATAATTAACTATTAATATGTTGCTTTACTTAGTAACTACAGAGCTGTGAACATTTAAGCTTATAATCCCAAAATAAAAATGATTACATTAAAATTGAATAACTTTTATGTAAATTGTTTTTGTTTAGAGTTTATAAAAATGGTTTTATATTTTTCCCATCTCATTATCTTCTGCTTAATCCTATACTAGAGACTAGGGTTGGGTGGGAATCTAAATTCCCATTCAGGAGAATGTTTCCGGTGCTGGACAGATACCCCCAGGACAGGGTGCCAATCCATCACTTGGCACACACTCACATACACACACTCTATACAGTAGGGGCGATTTAGAACAGCCAAGCAGCACATGGAAACTCCACCCAGATCAAGATTCGAACCTGAATTTCATTCTCTGGAATTAAAAAGTGAAGCAACTGTGATCTCAAAATCTAATTCCGTCACAAAGCATCCAAAACATTTGAAACCTTGTAGTTTCCTGTTTTAAATGTTCAGCAACGAGTTTATTTTTATACTGAGGAGTCGCTGGACCTTTTGGCCTACCATTACACCACTATTCTTTTTTTTAAAGAGGGCTGGCAGCCAGGGGGTTTGAATTACTGCCTCTTGCAGATCAAATGTCTCCCACAGGTAACTTTAATTGAGATTCATATTTAAAAAGAACCTCTTTAAATGTACAAGGCTGATCAGCAGGCAAAGTGGTCGGAAAGTAAATTCACTAAATAAAAGACATTAATAAAAAATTAAAGAAAATGGGTTGCGTGAGCCAGATTCATTCATTCTTATAGATTCAAAGGAAATCTGAACTTATGTCGGCTGAGTTACTGCAGTCACGAACAAAAAATTAAGTCATTTAGGAAACTGTAGAACTAAAAACTCTGCGTTTCTATCAAGAAGTTTCGACCCCCAATGACAGCTTTATGAACTTGCAAAATATTCTTTGCTCTGCATTGATCTGATATATAGAGATCCTTAAGTTACTGCATGAAATAACAAACAGTGAAGCCACAGACCCTTAAAAAGAAGTAAATCCAACAAAACATGTAGAACTTTTTCCTCCAAACAAATATATTTTGGGGACGTCTTGCATTTTTGTCACTCATTTAAGTGATGCTTAAAGCTTTAGTGGGTATTGTACATAATTCAGAAGAGGTAGAGCTGGAGCTTCTTACAGAGTGCACTCGGTGACAGTAAAACAATAGGATGTATCCCAGCATGCATTAAATATTCAGGGACTTTACATGCAGGAGGGTCAAATGCAGAATTTTTCAAAAGTAGGACAGGGTACCGAGTGGAACGAGTCCAAAAACAAAACTTAAACAATTACAGATGAGTAAAAATACAGTTACAATTTTCTTTTTTAATACATTTATTCTTATATTTCTTTCTATGACCTGAATATTTGGTTTAATTTTAATTTCTTGATTCCATCCTATCTGTGGTCCTACTCACCAATGTATTTATTTACTGTATAAAAAACTTTTACGAAAAAAAAACTTTTACACTAAAAGACAAATCCATATCCTAAAGCTTTGGAAAAGTGACCTCGTGACCCCATGTTTATTAATTTAACAGTGGTATTAGTTTGATTTAATTAAATACTATTTTCAAATCATTAACATCTTATTGAAAAATATATATATAAACTCAATATGACAGTTTATTAATTCAGTCAATCATATTACAAACTACCTACATATAACTTAAGAGCCAGAAACTTTACATTTTTTAAATACGCTGATACAATTCGGTACAAAAATAGAAAAGTAGTACAATTATACATACATACAAATATTTTCCAACAGTCCTGATGCGGCCAAAGACAGTTACATTTACAAGGGACTTCCAGCCGAGAGGACACAGGGAAAAGGCAGAAGAAAGTGAATACCAATCCACATCTGAGTGATGAGAAAAATGATGCTGTCCGTCTGAGCTGCTGCTGCTGCTGCTCAGCCCTGATGCTGCTGTGGAAACGATTCCCCCACACTGAGTTCCACATCGGCTCCACATGCTGGTGAAGTGGTTTTGAAGGTTTATGCATAAAAGGGGTCTTTATCTGACGAGTGCTCTTCAGCTGTGGTCCGAACGACACTGAGTGTCACTGAGTGCCACTTTTTATATTACAAAGTAAATATAAGGTGAAAATAAATAAACCGTTTCACTTAAAGTAATTCAGCAAATTTCAAAAGCGATCTAAGAAAAGTCACGAATAAAAAAATACCACACTGCACTTTCACTGCTGCACTGTGCATACTGTTTAAAGAGTGTCTGATTTTCAGATGCATTCGTTTCCCAAGTGACTTGTGTTTGGGTGCTTTTGCTACCCGACGACCATGAAGTGCACAACAGTTGGTAATATTACAAGTCCTGAGTCAAAGCAGACAAGACAAGATTTTGATGGCAATTAAAAGGATAAATAAATTCAGAAATTATTCATAAAGAATTAAAGAACATGGCAATGTAAAGTGGTTGTATATGTATTTCTATCCAGAATTAATTCTATTATATGTATTAGGGTCATAGGGGCTTTCCCATGCCCATACATGGGAGAACATTTTGGGCTCTGGGCCCAAGATACACCCAAGACAGGGCTAATCCATCAATAAGCAAAGACTCACACACAAACACAAACTAAATAGGGGCAATTTAGTTTAACAACAGCCAATGTACATTAATGAAAACATCAACACAAACATGAGGAGAACATGGAAACTCCACCAAGATTAGGAAATGAACCTGGTTCCCCAGCGCCGAGGGGCAGATGTGACCACTACGCCATCGCACCTCCCTGCCAAAAATATTCTATTTTCTGAATCTGTTTTGCCTTTAAGGCCAATGTAGAATCATCGATGATGATAGACGTAATACATGCAGCGGTAATGATGAGGTATACCAGTGAAGTTGCATAGATAACTGAGGGCGTAGAGCCGAGACACATGATCACTGCCGTAACTGGAAATTACTTTCAATTCGAGCACAAACCCTGAAATACAGCTATTTCTATTTTCCGATACAAAGTTGTGTCAACTGGTTTGAGCCACTAAAGCAACTAAAGCAAACAAAAAATATGAAGGGACAAGTTTGCATCCTGCAGCTTGTCGTCCGTGCAGCGCATGTCCTCCGTTATTTGTCATGTCTGTTTTCAAAGTGTGAAAAAAACGCCAGACTTTTCCAATCTGAAGGCAAAAACGGCACTGAAGGAGGCGTCCTGTGAACTTAGTGTTGGAAACTGCAGGTGGTTTAAACATCTTCACATCCTTCTGCACCAGCTAGTTAATCCCCCCCCCCCCCGACTCGTCCGTACATGGGCCGCCAAGAGCAAAGTCGCTACGATTTGTCTCCTTGAAGAACCTAAAAAAGCAAAACAGAGGAAAAAAAAAAAACACAAAAAACAAAAAACAATTACAGCCATGAAAAGCAGGGATGAGTCAGTGGTGCGCACAGACATGACAAGAGGTGTTTACGAAGGATTAGGACTGAGCAGCGAAAGAATGCGCTGATCAAAATATTCGCAAAGTGCTCGGGACCCGAAAGGCGTCTTTTAAGGCTTTGCATTTGGGTGGTATAATTGCTAAAAGGTTCTGGAGAGCTTCATGCTGCGCTGTGCTGGAAGATTAGAGGCAGCCATGGCAGTTCAAAACTTCCCCGGTCGCACGGACAAACGTTTAGCATGTGTCCTCTCACAGAGTAGGAGAGACCGCAGCGCTCTGGGGGTGGTGGGAGGTGTTGCCGGTGGTGGTGGTGGTGGTGGTGGTGGTGGTGGGAATGCTTGGTACTGAAAGCCGGTTCGGCTAACGAACCGTCAGCTCTAGCTCTTGCACTTGAGCCGAGGCCGGCGTGATTGGTTGGTGATGGTAAGCATTGTCTCGCAATGGCATCAAAGAATTACCACAGCGTCGTAAAAAAAACAAAAACAAAAAGCGTGCAGATGGTGTCGTCTGCACAACTACAGGCTTTTATTCTGAGCTCTTTGTTCAAATGAGACACAAACGCAGTTCTCCATGAGCAACAGATTAAAGAGCCTTTTTATTTAACCTATTAACGAACTGTGACTATTTATTTGGCGAGAACGATAAGAATCTCACACCCAAAACAAAATAAGGAACATACAGAACCAGTCAAAAGTTGCACCATCGTCTATTTCCTCCACTTACCCTACAGATGGACTTTCTAGTTTTGCAATTCCAGACTGTAGTCCATCTGTGTTCTATGTTCTTGTTAGTCCCCTGTTGGTTCTCTGATCTCTGTTTGTCAGGAGCATCACAGAACAGGTATCATTTGGGTGGTGGATTGTATATTGTCAGTTCTGCAGTGACATTGATGTGGTGAGGGGGTTTTAGTGCGGCAGTGATGCTATAGTTTCTGCTGGGATAGGAATAATACACCCACCAAATAATCCCTGCTCTGTGGTGGTACTATTGGGCTCCTGACCATTAGAACAGAGTACACAGTATGTACTGTAGAACACAAACAGATGGACTACAGTCTGGAACTGTAGAACTACAAAGTCCTAATAACATGGAGAATAAGTGGAGCAAAAAGGGGGCGTGTCCAAACCTTTAACTGGGACTGTACATGTATATGGTCATTATGTACAAATCAAATTCAAGCTCTAAATACACTACAGCTTTGATCTTATTAAGGATTTTATTTGTTTGTCACTGTATCACAGAAACCCGGACTGCACCGAGGCCGAGGCGCCGGGGCAAATCATTAACAAGATCAAACAGCCGTGGCAGAGGGGCAAACAATCAATAGCCAAGCATTCATCAACATGAGCTCATCTACAACGGTCGGGAACTAATTGGACCTAATCAGTCATCAGTCCTAAAAGCGACCTCGAACAGACCCACGGTTACTAAATTCAACCACGTAAAAGATCCCCCCCCCATCCCCAGCTGCCCCAATCAGACCCCACGGAGGCCAACTGAAACACCTGGTTTTAATATTCCTGAGCTACTGTGTGGGCCACTTGTTTTTTTTATCATATACTCTATCAAGAGTAAATGGAAAGGAGCCCCTCACCCCCACCCCCTACAGAACGTGGCTGTAATTTACCTTAACAGTGGAATAAAATGCTAGACCTTTGAAAAGTCAGCTTTATGAATAATACATAAGGCCTTATAAACTCTTTTCTGTTGCTAATGCGAATGCTACTAAGACATCTGCTACTACATACAGTGCCAGTCAAAATTTAGACAACCCCTCCTTCTTCCTCCACTTATTTCCATGTTCTCAGTTCTACTAACTGTTAAAATGGTCTTTGTAGTTCTACAAATCTAGACTGTAGTCCATCTGTTTGTGTTCTACAGTACATACTGTGTACTCTGTTCTAATGGTCAGAATCCCAATAGTACCACCACAGAGCAGGGGTTATTTGGTGGGTGCATTATTCCTATTCCAGCAGTGTAACTGAGGTGTTTAAATGTTACTACAGCAGCACTGCTGCACTAAAACCCCCTCACCACATCAGTGTGAACTGACAGAACTGACAATAAACAATCCACCACCCAAATGATACCAAACTTTTGTCCAAACTTTTGGCTGGTGCTGTAGGTACACTACTATCATTATTAGTATATTACTAGAACGAGTGCTGCGGCAATCACTATTACTGATGGTGGTGTTAGTGATCATGTGCCACCTAAAGATAATATTAAAGTAATAAAGTGTAACGTACCTGGTTACGGGTTTTGTGAGATTTCTGCAGCCAGACGCGCCACTGATCATACAGTTTGATGCTCATGCCACCGCATCGATAGTCGCGCTTCCGCACCCAACCGAAGAACTGCTTAAGGTCCTGACGCAGTGTTGAGTTCTGCTGCGCCGCTTTAGAGTCACAAGAACCAGCCAGAAAACGTTCTGCAAGACCGAAAACAACAAGTCTGAAGGGTGAACAAAACTGTTACAATGACTGGAAGCATTAATCAACATTGGTAGCTCTGTGGTTCAAGGCTAGGCTTTAATCTTGGGGGTTTAAAAGGTTGGGGGTTTAAATCCCGAACCCAACCAAACTTAACCAGTGAGGGCCCTTAACCCTTATTGCTCCATGGGTGGTGTATCATGGCTGACCCTTTGTTCTGACCCCAACCATCAAGTTGGGAAACTTGTAGGTCTCTTTGGATAAATGCATGGTGGTGGTGTTGGTGGTGGTGGTGGTGGTGGTGGGTGTGGTGATGGTGGTGTGTCATTGTGTGTTGTGGAGATTTAAGCAATTCAGAAACATCGCAGCTGCTGGATATTTTAAACACCATGGCAGTACTGCTGGACTGAAAATGCGACCTGAAAGTCCTCGGTTCAATTCCCGGCCCCACCAAGTACTATGGATGAAGTGCCCTTGGGCAAGTCACCTACCCCAGTTGCTCCTCTGTGTGTAAGTACAGTAGGAAAAATAAATAACTTTATTATTTTAAAACAGAGGGCGGCACGGTGGTTTAGTGGTTAGCACGTTCGCCTCAGCACTAGGGATTCCCAGTTCGAATCCCCATCTGGGTGGAGTTTCCATGTTCTCCCCGTATCTGCGTGGGTTTCCTCCGGGTTCTCCGGTTTCCTCCCACAGTCCAAAAACATGGATCAAGTCAATTGAGTTCTCCAAATTGCCCCATAAGGAGTGTGTGTGTAAGTGAGTGTGTGACCAGCAATAGGTTGGCGCCCTGTCCTGGGTGTGTCTGCCCAGCGCCTGAAACGTTCTTCCCTGGATGGGCATGGGGAACCCCCCCCGCGACCCTAATATAGGATAAAGTGGAAGATAATGAATCAATGAATTTTAAAACAGACAATAAGTCTAAATAAAACACCGTGAATCATCCATCAATTATCTTCCTCTTTATCCTCTATTAGGGTCACGGTGGGGTTCCCCATGCCCATCCAGGGGAGAACGTTTTGGGCGCTGGGCAGATACACCCAGGACAGGGCGCCAATCCATCGCTGGGCACATACTCACTCACACAGACACACTCTATATGGGGAAATTTGTAGAATTCAATTGACTTGAGCCATGTTGGACTGTGGGAGGAAACCAGAGAACCTGGAGGAAACGCACGCGGACACGGGGAGAACATGGAAACTCCACCCAGATGGGGATTCAAACCAGGAATCCCTAGTGCTGAGAGGTGAATGTGCTAACCGCGAAGCAACCGCGCAGCCAACAGAGTTTAAATATTTCATTTAATAACCAACTGAAACGGTTTGGGATGTAAGCCTGTCTGTGTTTAACTACGCAGTTGGCCATCCCTCTTCAGATTAGATGTCTTTTAATCCAGTTTTCCTAATGGAACACGTTTCATCGTGAGATGTTCTTGGCCTGTCTTCCTGTAAGACGTACATGGAACCAAAGCGGTTCAGTAAAGTCTCAGTTACAGGACTAACAGAAAGAGTGGAACGGCTTACATGGAGCTTAATTGCTGATGACTTTGAGAGAAAGAGACGGAGGATGGCCAACCACAAGATGGATGGATACAATCAGAGGAATCATGAACAAGCCATTAAGAAGCCTAAAATCCCAAACAGAAGACAGAGGATTCGGGGGGAACACGGTCCATATGGTCACCAGGAGGGAACATTAAACTGAAGGTACTTAATAATAATAATAATAATAATAATAATAATAATAATAATCATAAGAATGCTTATGCTTTTAAAATAAATGAACATATTAGCACATAAACAGTAGTAAACATTCAAATTCATTGTTTTGATGTTTTACAAAATTACAGTGTTTGATTTCTTAGGAATTTAACGATTTGGTGAAAAAAGGATGAGGAGGAGCTGGAACAGAGTGAGGATAGAAAATTCATCTGTGACTATGACATCACAGTCAAAATAAAATACAAAATAAAATTAATTCGATACACACTACATAGGCACTTGTTAGGGCACCTAGATATTAAGTAAAGTGAAGTAAAATGAGGGCGGCACGGTGGCTTAGTGTGTAGCACGTTCGCCTCTCAGCTAGGGATTCTCGGTTCGAATCCCCATCTGGGTGTCTGGGTGGAGTTTCCAAGTTCCCCTCATGTCCGCGTGGGTTTCCTCCGGGTTCTCCGGTTTCCTCCCACAGTCCAAAAACATGGATCAAGTCAATTGAGTTCTCCAAATTGCCCCATATAGTAGAGTGTGCGTGTCTGTGTGAGTGAGTGTGTGCCCAGCGATAGTTTGGCGCCCTGTCCTGGGTGTATCTGCCCAGGGCCCAAAACATTCTCCCCTGGATGGGCATGGGGAACCCCCCCGCAAGCCTGATAGAGGATAAAGCAGAAGATAATGGATGGATGGATAATGAGATGAGATGAGGTGAGTCTTGCGATATGAATAATATTTCGAGTTTATTCATTTCCGATCTCATAGCGACACCGTTGCCGAGCGTTTCCCTTCCATCCCAGCTGACCTCTCGTTCAGTTTACACTGCATAACCAAACCCGGTGCGGCTCAAAAAAATAAATCCAGCTCTACTTTAAATAAATAGACACTTTCGTCGCTCCAGATGTGCCGTATGAGTTACACAGGAAGCGGCGAACGTGGCAGCGGGCTAATCTGTTAATCTTCAAAAACCAGCCCTTCGAAACAAATGCATCTAGGCGCTCCCTGTGGCCGTTCTTGGCCAGCCGCAAAGTGGGAAGTGATGTGTGGGATGTGTAATCTGTTTCATGTGCTGAAATGGTTCTAACTGCTGGATTTAGCGCTGTTGCGAATATGTATCCGATTAGGTGCTGCACTGTAAGACACGTACAACATGCCAGGATGTGATGACGGATGGATGGTGTCTTAATCCCTCACATGGCTTTTTTTCCACTCTCCTGAAGGGCGATCAGAAAATGTGGAAGACCATTATTCATTTATATCCATTATTATTTCAAGCAAGTTTTGCGGGAAACTGTGAAGATATCGCTCACCACGACGAAGACGCTCGCAAAACTGCTCTGTGTTTTTTTCATTAAACAGGGTTTTTACAAACTACAAAAATCAGGCCTTCATACTACATATTCAATATGTAGCAGGTACTGTGCACAGACCACTAATAATCATTCATTCATTCATTATCTCCTGCTTTATCCTCTATTAGGGTCGCAGTGGGGTTCCCCATGCCCATCCAGGGGAGAACGTCTTGGGCGCTGGGCAGATAGGCCCAGGACAGGGCGCCAATCCATCTCTGGGCACACACTCACTCACACAGACACACTCTATAAGGGGCAATTTGGAGAATTCAATTGACTTGATCCATGTTTTTGGATTGTGGGAGGAAAGCGGAGAACCCGGAGGAAACCCACGCAGACACAGGAAGAACATGGAAACTCCACCCAGATGGGGATTCAAACCGGGAATCCCTATCCCCCGCTTAGAGGCGAACGTGCTAAACCACTAAGCCACGGTGCCGCCCTCAATGTAAATTGGCTGCTCTAAATTGCCCATTTATAGCGTGTGTTTGCCTAGCAATAGATTGTCCTGGGTGTATCTGCCCTGGGCATGGGAAACAGGATTAAACAAAAGATAATAAGATGCGACCCTGGTTATAAATTGTGCACTAAAATAAACTGAATTGTAATTGGATTCTGATAAATGGTGAGTTTTTGTCTGAAAAATAATAAAACAGAAGGAAATCAGAAATTCCTTCCTGAAAAAGCTGAAGAATGTAGAATAATAGAAGAATAAAGGCATCACGTCCATTTTTAACATGGTTAAGCTCTCTCTGAATCCTGGGATGATCCTTTAATGGGATCGAAATCAGTTCCTTGAAACAAACAACGTAACCAAACTGGAATTCTTAGCAATTCCTATTTTAAAAATCTCCTACCACTGTGTGGCGTGGATGCTGCCGTCGGGTGGCTCCAGTCGCTCCAGATCCCCGCCTTCCTGGATCCCAAAATACCCACTGGATTACAGCGCACCTGCACAAAGTAGACGGTCCCAGGTCGGAGCCCTGCCAGCCTGCAGGAGGTCTGATTCCCCATGTCATCCACCACCTACCGAAACAGAAAGACGCTCTGTACAAAAGACGCTCCATCAAAAGACCTAGACACCGACATTTGACTGACAGGGCTTGTTAACCCCCTCCCCACCCACCCCCACCCCTAAATCAACAAAACAAAAAACCCCTGGCTATTCATGCTGAAATGAACAAGCAAGCTGATACAGGTTAGAGGATTAAAAAGCAAACAATAACCTCCCTGGGAGAGGATACGACACATATCCGTGGGGGGGAGGCACACACACACACACACACACACACACACACACACACACACACACACACACACACTCAATGCTCATACGTCAGAAAGAGACAGCAAGTGATACAGTACAACACGCAGCATGCTGTTCCATCTTCGCCCCGGGTGGAAATCTGTTATCTATTACTTATTACAGATTGAATAATCGGCCGGGTGAAGACGGCACCAACAGAGCACGAATTACGGGGCAGAGGCCAAAATTCGTGCCCCCAACACCCCCCCCCCCCCACACACACACACACATATTCTTTGTTGTGCTTAATAAATTCTGTGTGAAAGTTTTCAGCACAGGAACGTCCCAGCCCTTCCAAGCAGCATAAAGAAGGGCCCCGGGCCCCCGTGAACATCTACGACCGCATACGACCCGATTCCACCCGGTTCCACGCAATGTCCGGGTCGAACGCCACCACCAAGATGATCAAGGGAGCTGCAAAGAACCTCGATTCGTCACGGGTCTATCGTCATAACTGTAACGCTTCCAAGACTTGAATGACAACAGACTCACTGGTTTCTGGAGAAAACACAGCGGCAGGAATCTGATGGGACGATAATCATAATAATCATCATCATCATCATCATAATAATAATATTTTAGGAGCGTTTGAACATGGCCCGTTCCTGGGAAAGAGAGAAGTGAACCGACTCTCTGCAGCTTTTCAGAAAACCTGCTGATTGAAGCCACATGAAGACCAAAAGATCGGTGGAAGGATCACTGTGCATTACCACGACGACGGGACTGAAAACCATGTGGCCTCCTGTTCCTGTCAGACAGGACATTTCCAGTCAGCCATGCAGTGCAAATGACACGGAGTCAAATTCTAAGAAGCTTGAATGTCGACGTTTTGAACTTCAGCTGATGGTTCCATCGATGGCTTTATGTTCCCACTTAAACAGACATGGCTTTTTGTTTGATCTCTGAATTTTAGAACAGCTGTACTAAATCCCTTTGCTTTGTGAGGACATTATGTTCAAGTACAATTTAATGTGTTTTCTTTACAAAAGAGATTCAAGCATTCTAAGGTACAGTAACCACGTTCGGCAGGGAGCATGTTCTCCCAGTCTATTTGGGCTAGTGGCTTCACAGTTCTGGTATAATATTACTGCAAAGATCACAAGTACATTAAATTTTGGGTAAAATGGACACCAGCTTCTTACACAATCTGTACATGGGTGTCCGGTACTGTTGGTGTTACCCGGTTGCTCAACGAGGTGAATCCCCCACTGAGCCTTGGTCTTTACAAGATTTCTTTCTTAAAAAAACAACAAAAGCTTTGCTTTCCGTTCTCACCTCAGTTCACATCAGGTGGTTCAGGATTAGAACACTGTATGGTGACATATATAAATAAATAAACCGGTGGGGAGACGCAGGGTTTTGTACTAGCAAGAAGGTTGGGAATTCAAACATAAGGTCCACCAAAGTTTCCAATGTGGGCCCTTGAGGTAGACCCTTTGGCCTTAATGATTCAGGGGGCTGTATCGTGTTCTGACCTCAACCACCAGGTTCAGATGTTTGAGTTGCTTTGGATAAAAGTATCTGCACTAAACTGAAACTAACAAAGTGCCTGTAATCAAGGAACCAAGATGTCGACGCTCTCCAAACTTCTGATATATAAGTGCAGATTAAATAATGATCAGGGGTCCATGTTCAAAATGTAAGGAACATTTTTTACGGTGGGGGCACTGATATTGGACCAAAATGCCTGCTTTACGAATCCATTTTAAAGCCTCCCATACGTTGGCTGTGGAGTTAAGTTTTCAGCCGGCTGCTGGATCCCTCTGATCACATCTTCATTGGGTTTTTTTATACACAGCGGTACAGACATGCTGCAACAGGAAAGTACCTTCCCTAAACTGATGTCCAGAAGTTGTAAGCATCATTGTTTATAATTATTTTCAGGGCTTCAGCTTGATAAAAAACAAAAAAAATACTGTGGTGTACCGCATACTTTTGGTTATATGGTGAACCACTGAGTACACTGTGTTCTTTTTGGGACACAGCCGACAGCGGCATTGAGTTTAGTGAGTTGTCACTGTCCCACTTATTGTGAAGTCTCGGTTTTGTTTTCCCTTTTAGATCATCACCAGGATTTTCTTTTAACAGGACTCAGTTTGGGAGTCTGGCTGCTGGCTGAAACATCTATGACATTGTACCTTGTGTAACGTTCACACAGAGGAGAGCGAGCGAGCGAGCGAGCGAGAGAGAGAGAGAGAGAGCCGGTGGGTAGCTGTGATGGCCTGTTTTTGTAGTGCGTTTGTGTTTGTTCCTTTTCTTTGCCATCAATAGGTGAGCGGTGGGCAAAACCACGAGACTTAATTGCGAGATCAGAGCCGGCGGTGTGCAGGTGCACGGCGGCATTTATACTTTATGAGCTTCTTCATCCCACCGGTCTCTCTCTCTCTCTCTTTGAGCTCCCGTTTCCGGCACGCCACATCAGGGCCACGCACCGCTTTTTACTGCGGTCTTTGATGGTCCTTTTTGTCCCAGGTCTGACTCGTCTGTCCTCGTGTCTCTCAGCTGTACTGGTAATAAACTGGGCGTATGTTGCCCCCCCCCTCCCAAACACACCCCCCCGTCCCCGTCCCCGTCATCTCTCACATCTCACAGACATAAAACCACATCCCCTTTGTTTTTGGTCGCGACCGCGTCTAGGTCTCGCATTCAACTTCCAACACACAAAACGGCGGCTGAGGCCTTTCCTGTCGGAAGGTAACAAGTTAATTAAAAACGTAAAAGTCTGCGACAACGGGAAAGCCGCCGGCAAACACCGTCATGGTGGCTGACGAGCAAAAACGAGGATCATCTGTTGGCAGGCGTGACATGGTAATTAAATTCGAGTCAACTTTGTTGTCACATGTACAAGTACATGGCAACGCAACATCGTTTATCGCTTATTTATAGACTTATGTTGATTCGGCACACTATTATATATATTAGTATATTTCACACATCTATATACTGTATTTTTGTATAAAAAAATAATAATTAAAATAACAGGGTAATCGGGGTTTGTGACCCATAACTTCGTTCTTATCTCATGTGCTACACCTGATATTCATTCATTCATTATTTTCCGCTTTATCCTCTATAAGGGTCGCGGGGGGTTCCCCATGCCCATCCGGGGGAGAACGTTTTGGGCGGTGGGCAGATACACCCAGGACAGGGCGCAATCTATCACTGGGCACACACTCACACAGACACGCACACATACACACTCTTTATAGGGCAATTTGGAGAACTCAATTGACTTGATCCATGTTTTTGGACTGTAGGAGGAAACCAGAGAACCCGGAGGAAACCCACGCAGACACGGGGAGAACATAGAAACTCCACCCAGATGGGGATTTGAACCAGGAATCCCTAGTGCTGAGAGGCGAATGTGCTAAACCACTAAGCCACCGTGCCGCCACATGTGATATTAATGAGAATAAAATTTTCTTGAATCTTGAATCTTGTATTTAACAATGTTTTTCACTTACATAATTACGGGCGAGCTCCTTGCAACGATATTTCACTCTGTGTATTAGCATTGACAATACAGTCTAAGTTTAATTCTTGTTAATTCTAGGTCTCAGTTATCGCACGCCATCCTCCCTGCACGGCACAATTCAGCTACTGGCTCTTTTTGACAATGTAGAGTCGGAAAAAAACATCTTCGGGTGAGGTCCTAACCCAGTGGGTCCTTTCCCAGCACATCGCAGGAAAGCCGAACACATTCCCAGACACACTCGCCCCATCGAGAGGCGATTAAGTGCTATACGTACAAAAAGAATTGCTATTAAACCTGAAAACAATCATTTGTTCGCTTACTGAAGCTTTCGTTTAACAGACACAAGGACAAAGAGAAGACTGTCAGTGTTTCCAATAAAGAACTTAAACCTATTTGTTGAATATAAACAAATTAAGACCCCGCACCGCACTCAGTCGACAGGTCGGGCCGAGCCAAGCCACCCTGAGCCGTGCTCTCCTGATGGAAAAATGCCACCGGTGCGAACGTGAGACGATCCGTTCAGAGCCGCCGAGCTTGTGAAGCCCAGCACCTGGTCTGGCACCGGCATATTTTGGTGGAAAAACCCTATCTGTGCGCTGCCAGAAATGTTCTGCCTCCGTCTGGTGTGACAATAAAACCTAATTCCAGTGGAAGTACCAGGAACCTTAACAGACTCCAGGTGCTGACATTGGATTCTTTTACGAATCTGTGACCCTTGGTGCAAATGTGGCTCTTCTGTCAGCACTCTGCGAGCATCACGCCTCTGATCCTGAGATCACATGGCGGTCCGTATCCGCGCGATGTTCTCGGTCTGTTCTATAGAGGAATGGGGTAGACCCGGTTTGGTTTTAAACCAAACAAGACGTTGACATTTTTCTTTTTCTCACCACTTTTCAACACTAATATCATTATTTTACATTTACAACCTCCTTCTGGCGTTAAGATTGAAGTATTTACAAGGTGAAATGGCGATAAATCATTTTTTACAATGCAACATAATAGAGCTGTGGTAACTTTAGCCGAGGATATATCTCTCACCCTCAGGGAAGGGTTCACATGCCAGTGTGTTAAAATACACTCTTGGTTCTTTGAGGAATGAAAGATAAACACTTGTAATAAAGACAGATGTGCTGAGATCAGGTTTCCAGAGGCTTTGGTAGACAGACAACAGTCTTGTATCTTCATAGATCCTCCATCACACTCAACAGTTGGTACTCTATGGGTATTATTTTGGCGAGCCGTCAACTGCGCACTGTATTAATTTAGAGCGTGCCAGCGTGTTTTTGCTACCATAACAACTGGAAGAGCATGCACTGTATGCAATGCGCTTTATCCTCTATTAGGGTCACGGGGGGGTTCCCCATGCCCATCCAGGGAAGAACATTTCGGGCGCTGGGCAGATACACCCAGGACAGGGTGCCAACCTATCGCTGGGCACACACTCACTCACAGGGACACACTCTATATGGGGCAATTTGGAGAACTCAATTGACTTGATCCATGTTTTTGGACTGTGGGAGGAAACCAGAAAACCCGGAGGAAACCCACACGGACACGGAAACTCCACCCAGATGGGGATTCGAACCGGGAATCCCTAGAGCTGAGAGGTGAAAGTGCTAACCACTAAGCCACCGTGCCGCCTGTGCATGTACTAATTTTCCAAATTGTTCATGGGTGTGTTTTGGGCATAACGTGCAATAATCCATTTAGTCACTTGCAGTTCGCTTTAGAAGCCAGGTGGCGCTCTGACTTTGGCGGATTGCTATTTGAGAGGTGCAGCTGAGCTGAACTAGCAAGGTAGCAATAGCCTGTGAGCTCTAATGGCAGAGTATCTGCCTCCTCGGTGTATGTGGAGGCAGCAAAACAAAAAGGTCTAAGTACTTCCCTCCTGCAGTAAATCACAGTCCCAGAGTGAGGTGAGAAGTCCAAGTGTTACGCATAGTAATGCTGCATGACCGTAATGTCTAAGGGACTGAGATGAACTCTGAAATATGGTCTCCAGCCTCCAAATAAAGGGGTACCAGGGGGGTAAGTCACTAGTGTAAAGCTAGCAAAGCGACTCACAACATAATGGGAACTATTTTGCTTACTGTACTTACACAAAGGAACATGTCCACCACATTTAACCCATCCAAAACACACACATACACACATATACATACTGAGTGAAGTGAGTACAGGTGCCCGGAGCGGTGGGCATCCCTATATACGGCGCCAAGGGAGCAATTGGGATTGCCAAGCATCGTCAATACATGGCGAGACCAGGAATCGAACCGGTGACCTCGGTAACCACAAGCCTACGAATGCCCCTTAAACGAAATGGACCGTTTGACTGATGATGATGATGATGAAAACAGAAAGCCATCAGTGTGTAACTCTCAGGAATAAGAGGATGGACTCACTTTGTTTTCAGAGGCTGTGGATTTCGGGTTATTTGACCTCTCTCAGTCACCTCCATCAAACATCTCAACCAGTTGAAATGTGTGAAACGATCTGTAATAGCTTTAAGGAAATGTGTCTTCTAAATGTAAGAAGCAGCTACAGCTAACCCTCACCGGGGAAGCATGCATCATTGACTTTACGCCTCGGAAATCCAGCAAGTTCAAGAATCATGAGTTTTTACAATGCGAGCTGAATGTTTAACTGAACCTGTCGGCTGAGAGCCCCCGCGAGTGCGAGTGAATTATGAATCGTAAAGCTCTCGGAGTCCAAACCACAGGCTGTACAAACCTCACAGGATTTCCTTTCCACCTAATAAATCGAGGCTTTCTTTCATAAATCTGATATCAGCGCAAGTCATTCCAATGGGTATCTGTTGGAGAGCTCTTAAAAAATGTTCTCAAGACTCTCATCCTCTAAATGCCAGAGATCCTCTGATAATGTCGCCGTAAAACCCAGAGGCTTTAACTGCTGTTAACGGAGATAAAAACGCTGCTTTGTCACTTTGACATGAGACCAGATTTCAATGGTACAATTATTAATATAAATTTAGATTAATCTGTATTTCCACAGGGGCGGCACAGTGGCTTAGTGGTTAGCACGTTTGCCTCTCAGCGCTAGGGTTTCTCGGTTCGAATCCCCATCTGGGTGGAGTTTCCATGTTCTCCCCGTGTCCGTGTGGGTTTCCTCCGGGTTCTCCGGTTTCCTTCCACAATCCAAAAACATGGATCAAGTAAGTGAGTTCTCCCCCATATGGAGTGTCTGTGTAAGTAAGTGTGTGCCCAGTGATAGATTGGCGCCCTGTCCTGGATGTATCTGCCCAGCGCCCGAAACGTTCTCCCCTGGATGGGCACGATGAACCCCCCCATGACCCTAATATATGATAAAGTGGAAGGTAATGAATAAATGAATGAATTAATGTATTTCCACAGTACATGATTTGAATGAAATGCATTACGTTTTTCGTTTAAGGACAAAATAAGCTGATAATATTTGTCCCGTGCGAATTGCACCACTTTGTCTAAAGTTATGTATTTTTAGTCATGACAATGTAGAGCGCTTTTACGATAAATTGTAACATTTAAATTTTAATCACGATTAATTGCAAAAATGATAAATCGTCTCAGCTGTAGTCCTGACTGTTACAGAACAGAGACCCCTTTTTCTTTAAAAACTCCGGATGTTACCTTCCACTCTGAGCTGTCCTCCAGCCTGTAGCGGATCTGGTACTTGGCCTGGAACAAGAAGTCTTTAAGGGCAGGTGGTGTTCCCCAACGCACGGTCAGCTGATCATCCAGATCACCCACGCGGCTCACGTGCACATCCGCTGGAGGGTCCGTGGTCACTGGGGTCAGAAAACAGAGCGGGGAGCCGGGTTATTTCTAAGAAGATAACTAATAAGAACCAGGTCTTTGTTTGAGGACAAAAAGCATCGGCACATCCCAACGAAAAAATATTAGTTCTCTGTTCTCTATTGGTCAGGAGCATCACAGACCAGGTATCATTTGGGTGGTGGATTGTTTATTGTCAGTTCTGCAGTGACACTCATATGGTGAGGGGGTTTTAGTGCAGCAGTGCTGCTGTAGTTTCATTTAAACACCTCAGTGACACTGCTGGGATAGGACTAATGCACCGACCAAATAGTCCCTGCTCTGTGGTGGTACTACTGGGGTTCTGACCATTAGAACAGAGTACACAGTATGTACTGTAGAACACAAACAGATGGACTACAATCCGAAATTGTAGAACCACAAAGTGGAACTGTGAACATGGAGAATAAGTGGAGCAAAAAGGAGGCCTGTCCAAACTTTTGCTTCGTATATCGGTGTACGTGTGTGTATGAGCGTGTGTGAACTCTTTCATGCTGATATCATCTCTAAACGCTGCTTTCGATTATGACTTTCGATTATGTAGCCGTTATGGAGGCGTTTGGGTGTGACGAGTGCGTAATGCTTCTGGCATCATTAGTGCGACGCCCACCTTCCTCATTCAGCCGTCTCTCACCTCCAAACATGCCTCTGCTTCCAGGTATGAGAAACACACGCACACACACACACACACACACAAACATCACACTAACACAAACCAGGCATTTTCCAGCATGAAATCCCAGGGGACAATCGAACACCTCGACCGGAACTCCTCGCTCTTAAAGTCTTTGAGAGGCCTCTACTAAAAAATGTAAAACACCCACAGTGCAGAAATCTGACGTTTAAAGGTCACTTCAGAAAAACATCTGCGGTCATCTTCCAATCAACACCCACGAATCCTAAATGTCTGACTTTGCGGATTCAGGAGTAACATTTTAGATTTCAGGTTGAATAAAACCCCCGAGGCGTGCTGAAGCAAAAGCCTCCCAAACCCATGTTCTCACGCCAAAGGAACTCTCTGTAGGAGAGATCAGGGTCGGAGACTCCATCAAAAGAGCGTGGGCAATTCGTCACGGGCTCCACCCAGGGTGTTTCACGCTCCCGTCGCCCCAGGTGATGTATGGAATGGGGTCACGGGTTATGCACTCACCCACGTCCAGGATGTCTAGGTTGATGACGTCCGAGGTGGCGCTCCCGAGCTGGTTGGAGGCCTCCACCCAAATCTCATAAGGCGTGAAGAGGGCGAGGTCGCGTGGGATGTAGCATGTGTACGGCTCCCCGGCACTGTAGTCCTCACACTCTTTATCCTGACCGTACCACCTACATAAAATAATAATACATACACTTAGGGTGTGCTTGTATATATATATATATATTCAAATTATAAAATTATATATAAATATATATTATATATATATATATATATATATATATATATATATATATATATATATACACACACATTCATTCATTATCTTCCGCTTTATCCTATATTAGGGTCGTGGGGGGGTTCCCCAAGCCCATCCAGGGGAAAACATTTTGGGCGCTGGGCAGATACATCCAGGACAGGACGTCAATCCATCGCTGGGCACACACTCACTCACACAGACACACTCTATATGGGGCAATTTGGAGAACTCAATTGACTTGATCCATGTTTTTGGACTGTGGGAGGAAACCGGAGAACCCGGAGGAAACCCACGCGGACACAGGGAGAACATAGAAACTCCACACAGGTTTCCAATTCCAATCGGGAATCCCTAGAGCTGAGAGGCGAATGTGCTAACTAAGCCCCCGTGCCGCCCCCGTGCCGCCTAAATATATATTATAAAATATTAAATTATAAATAACACCTCAGGATACCTGCACTTCTCCACACACACCCCCGTCCCCCATCTTGTTCCATTTCCTCCACTTTCCATATAGATGGACTTTGTAGTTTTACAATTACAGACCGTAGTGGTGAGAGGGTTAGCTTGTAGTTTTATTTCCCCACCTCAGTGACACTGATGGGATAGGAATAACGCACCCACCAAATAACCCCTGCTCTGTGGTGGTACTATTGTGTTCTTACTGCAGGTTGTTTGTTTTCCTCCACAGTCCAAAGACATGGATTCAAGGTGAATTAGCTTCTCTAAATTGCCCCTATATAATATGTCTATGTGTGAGTGAGTGTGTGCCCAGCTATACATTGACGCCCTGTACTTGGTTCCATCTGAAAGGTTCTAGGTATAGGATTAAATGAAAGCTAATGAGATATATACATCACATTGATTGCATCATGCATTATGCAACCAGAGTTCTTTATAAACCTTACATAATATTTACCTTTGCATCATTGTCTATTTAAATAACTTTTGACTTTGCCTCTCAACGCGATTTCTTCACCCAACAATGACTGGCCAGGTACAAATGACTCGATTTGTTCCGACTTGAGCAAATGATTTCTGCTTCATAACAATGTATGTGAAGCATGCAGCATCCTGCGCAATCACAATATGAACAAACACCTTTCTGCATTCATTCTCTTCCCTTTTGAATAACAGCCTGATGGGATTAGCACAGATCCGGTTTGAGAGCTCCTCAAACACCCACTAACTGGCCCGGGGCTAAAGGAAAATCGAGTGCAAAAAAAATCTGCTAATAATAAACAGCGGTGGTAGTTAGCCCGATGTGCTAATCCCTGCGAGGTCGTGAGTTTACGCTCCAGGTTGCCAAACGACGATGTAACAGAAGCAGCTCGTTTGTCTTATGAATGACAGTCATGTCTTTATTAAGGGTAAAATAAAACAGAATTTTGTGTGGAGCCACTGCAATGTACAAAAAAATGGTTTGCTCTAATAAGTTTTGTTTAATAAGGTTTAAAACGAGTGACATCATGACGTTTGAAACAACAAGTGGAGTCGGATTGGTCAGTGTTTTAAGAATAATAACAGATTTAGTGAAGGCAGCCATTTTGGTGACGAACAAATCCGTAAACTCGTCGACAGCCACCGTCTGTTCAGTTGCCCCTTTTTGTGGTTTGTGGTTTCCGTTAAAAAAACAAACAGCCGTTTCTAAGAATGAACTAATGCTTTTTTTGTATCAGGTGAGATTTCTTCCACCTGTTTTACTCCCCGTTAAACTTTTACCACTGCTCCTCCTCCTCCTCCATCACACGTCACACCCATCACTTAAATCTGACTGGCTGAGCTGTTTGTCCAGCCGTGACATCATTAACATTGATATACGACATAAATACAAATTAATATAAACAGCAAGCTGATTTCAGATGAGCACTAACCTGTTGCTGCTGTTGTTTATAAACAGTGTTCTGTAATTTGCCACTAGAGGGCATCTATTCTTAGAGAATCCAGAAACCTGGTTTTCAGCAATCAGCGTTCACTTTAAAAACCGGACTAGGTTACATCGATTAGATCAGTTTATTCAGGATTGCTTTCAATAAATGCATTAAACCTTGTTCATTTTATTATTATTTTTTGTTTGTAACTGTTTTTAACAGCAATAAGACACTCAAGGTTGTGTATTATTGTAAATAAATTACGAAACTGTACTCTGCTACGCGTCAGACCTAACAGCATGTCTTTCCCGTAATTTATTCACAATAATACACGCCCTCTCATATTGTATTACTTTTTTAAATATGTCAGAAACAACCCCTCCCTTAGTGCAACCCTCCCTTAAAACCCAGCAGGATGCTGGTAGCTGGATATTGCTAGGTGACACTGTGATGTCACAACAATTCACCAAACATTTATGAGACCCACATACAGTTAAAATGTGTAGTGATGTGCAGCACCTACTTGAGTTTGTATTTGAGTATGTATTTAGTCTTGATGAAGGTCTCCCCCTGACCCCCAGGAGCCCATTTACAGGTCAGATCTTTGGTGTTCCTTGACCAACAGGTGAGGTTTACTGGTTTCTCAGGTGGCACTGGAACAAGAAGAAGTTAAAGTGAAATGTAAAGGCTGAGCCGCAGAACATCTTTCAGCATGAAAACTGACCTCCACCAGCTTTATGGGGTCGAAACAAAAAACTAGTTTGATATCACTGCAGGGGGGGCAAGTGTCAGAATCCACACAGTAGGACATGTAGGAATATAGAAGTGTATTACTGATTGAGTAATTGGGTTTCTTCCACAGTACTTGGTGTACAGGTCTTTTTTTTAATTAACAAAGTCTTTGGTGCATGTTTTTTTAGAACCAGGCGGTACGGTGGTATGGTGGTTAGAATGGCCCGGGTTCAAATTCTGATCTGGATGGAGTTTTCATGTTCTCCCTGTGTCAATGTCGGTTTTCTGAGAGTTCTCTGGGTTTTCGACAGTCCAAAAACATAATTGGGTGCTTTAAATTGCCCCTATATATAGTGCGAGTGTGTGAGTGAGTGTGGTATCTGGTTATCTGGGTGTATCTGCCCAGCGCCTGAAACATTCTCTCCTCAATGGGCATGGGGAAACCCCGCAACCCTAGTTCATAGGGTTCATATAGAATTAAATGAAAGATAATGAAATGAGATTGACAGAACCTCATCAAACTTGCAGGAGTGTTAAACTGGTTGACAACAGCCATGAACAAAGTGGGACAACGGCGTTGTTTTCAAATCCCTGCCGTCATGTTCCAAAATGTAGTGGACAGCTAACACGAGTGCATGTTTTCCTGTTTACATTTGTTGAAAATACCACTGAAAACCTTCAGATAAATAGAGGTTCGGTCTGTTTATCCCATTCATCTGAACTCCACTCATCTACAGCGCAAATGCCCCGAATGTGGATTAAAGAGCGCAGGTCTCATGAGCGCTTTTCAGCCCATTGTACTGCCAGCATCACTTAGTGCTCAGATGCAGATCCTAATCTAGAGGAACCAAGTCAGAACCAGATACAAAAAAAGTGGAGATGAAAAGGCAGATCCTCATCGAGACATGGAGTTCCTGAAAATAATGGGCCAACTTAAATATTTTCAACAGCGGATGAGCGTTTTCAGCTGCCATCCTCGATTAAGTTCGGGCCAGGCGCCAAGATTCCATTCAACTGAGAACAAAAAGCAGGCGGTGAAAGTGTCAGAGCCCGATTGAAGCTAAAAAAACACAGAGGAGCGACAGAACACACCGCTTTTACCTGCATTCGCGGTCTGACTCGCAGGGCATTCTCAGTCCTGTGGTTGGAGACACCATGCCTTGTATATTGTGCATTAACAGACATTAAAACACCAGTATGCACTCAGACGAGATTGTAGATCTTACATATATTTCTATATAACAGGGTCGTGTGTGGGGGGGGGGGGGTCTCCATGCTGGGCAGCCACTCATTTGCTCTCACACACAAACACTATATGGGGCAATTTTGTGCAGCCAATTTATCTTGAATCCATGTTTTTGGAGTGTGGGGACAGGACAGGACCGAAGAACCTGGAGAAAACCCATGTGGGCACGATGAGAACATGCAAACTCCACCTAGATCAGGATTTGAATCATGATCCCCAGAGCTTAGAGGGGGACCATTAGCCACCACATCACCTGAATATAAGTATTATGTCTTAATTCGAAAATCTAATAAGCTGCAGAAGAAAACGTTGGGTTTTGAACATACACAACCTGCCCTCCGAAAAAATAAAGGTCACACACTGTAATATTTCCACCTTTAGTTTTGATGATGTCACATCACATTTTCTGGTACATCAGCTCCACAAGCTTCTGCAGTCATTAGTTTATGTCCAGAGTTGCATTAATGTTCCTCCATGATCTTGTATTGATGATGGAGATGTGGAGCACTGCACAAAGTCTCCAAGTCTGGACTCTGGACTGTGGTGGTTGATCCATGTGTTGGAATGCTCCCTAAACCTCACTGTCACAATCTGAGCTCAATGAATCCTGACATCATCATCTTGGATCCTATCTGTCCGTGTCATCACAGAAGAACAGATCCATTGATGGAAGAACCTGGTGGTTCAGTAGCTTCAGGTCAGCTGACCTCATTTTTATGACCTCGTAACGTTGCTGAACCCAGACCTGACTAAATGCAGTGCCCTCAGATCAGAGCTACATTCAGGCAGTGTATTTATTTACTGTATAACGTGGCAGAGGTCATTTTTTTAAAATTCCAACAACTCTAAAATAATTTACACTTAAAAAGTCCTAAAAACCTGCTAATAGGAATAAAGTCTCATAATGAACAACTAACAATTAATAACATAATCGAAACGTACTGCCAACGTAGAGGCAGGAGCCCCCGAGGACATGCCCACCGCCACTGTGGCACACCAGGTTGTCGCCGGAGCGCTGGCGTGAGCCGCTCAGGTTGCTCAGAGTGACACTGATGACGCTGGGGTTCAGCACTTTGTAGGCGTTGGTGGGAAGGCGCTTGCCGTTCAGCGTCCAGTAGAACGAGGCGGCGTTCAGCTTGTGGTCCGATGTGACTGAGCAAGTGGCGGTCAGACTGGCGCCAAGTCGTAGCACCGGGTCCTGAGGGTACACACTCGCCATCGCTACAGGGGACGGGACGAGAGAGTTTTACTCGACTTGGTATCACATGCAATATAAACAGATATAAAATCATTAATATAAATGATGTAATCAGTTGAATTTACTACATTAAAGTCAAAGTTGACATTTCTCATTTCACAACCACCCGACCAAGCTCCCAAACCTGGGACTGGATCCATCCGAATGCGATTGCTCTCCGCCGTATTCTCTCTGAACTGCTTTTAATTTGTGTTTTCTGTAACTGAGGATTTGACATTTGCTTCCCATTTAACGGTCATGCGATGTGCACGCTCCAGGTGTTTCAGCTATGCGCTGGATGCAGATGGTTATTGTTTTAATAAGGTGTTAGTGCGGAGGTGAGCTCGGCCTCGTGAGGTGATAAAGATCCAAATTCAGGTATAATGAATGGAGCCCATTACTGTAACGGGTGGGTTTTTTAGAACGTTAATTAACTGTTAAATTCCTCTCATAGCTACGTTATGAGCTTAAGCTCATTAGCCACAAAGGGTTTTCTCTCTCTCTCTCTCTCTCTCTCTCTTTACCACAGGAGCTTAAAACAGCATTCCTATGAATTATATGGAGGCGACGAATCCGGCATGCCGCCTGCTGACAAAAAGGCCATATTAAATCAGGTTGGCGTCCAAATGCTCTGTTTATTTGTCACAATGTTTAGACTGGCTTGCTGCTATTTCAGGCTCTGTTTCATCGCAGCAGCTCAGACACGTTGCCACCTCCCTGGCACCCCGCCACGTTTTACACGAGGAATTTCCAATTATTCTCGAAGGCATCGATCATCATGCTCAACCCCGTCCCAGACGCCCGCTGGCCCGTCCCCGCCACGGGCTGTTCATCGAGCCGGACAGCCTTTTACTTTAAACACCGCTAACGACACCAGCAATCACGCGTGTGTATTTTCTCAGCCTTGGGATAGGTAATGGTTCGGAAAAAGGTCCCGTGAGGTAAGGCTTGGGGTAACGTAGGCCCGCTAAACCAAGGCAAACACGCGCCGGCTCTCCACCTAAACCCCTGGATTAAGTGCAATTCAGAGGGTGTAAGGAAGCGACCTGCTTCTGACGGTGTCAGTCAGCACCACTGCATTAAGAGGATACGATCTTTCGCCTATATGCAAACACACACACACGTTCCAGTCTGTTTATGTTACACTGAGGCCCGGGGAAAGTCACTCGGGGGCTAAAAGCGAGCGGCAGAACGTGTGTCGCCACATTTTCAAGCGCCGTTAAAATCTCACACCTGACATCAAGGGTGGGAATGTGGGAACTTTAATTAGATGTAATTAGTCTCTGCCTTTCGACTTCACACCTGCGCGGACCGCAAACGGTCCTCGGTGGCAGGCGGCTGATGTTGCCATGGCTGTGCGGGAGGAATCCCCGGCACGCAGCGAGCCACCGGAGCGGAATTAACACCTGCCATGAAGGTTTTCTGGCCAGCTGGATCCAAACAAACAGAATCTGTCGTTGAAAAGACGGCTGTCAGGGGAAAGATTTATTCTCTGTGTGAACTTAATAAGCTGTTCTCCAGCGTTTGAAGAATTTAATAAAACTGGAAACCGGTTTGGCTGCCACATACGGGCATCGCAATAACAGCGGCACAGCCGTCGCTCCAGTCCTAATCAGCTCCTCTTGTGTTGAATGGTAGAATTCTTCTAACATACTAAGCAGATTTTTAACATCAGAATACATTGTGGGATGTGTCACCACAGTAAAAAGTCAGGACAGGTTCTACAGACCCCCCCCCCTCCTCTAAATGGCATCACTTTAAACTGGCATCACTATTTGTATAGTCTATGGTCCTGGCATCATGTCATAGAGACCCTAAAGTTCCAACATTTAGTTTTTTTAAACCCAAACATATAACTCGATTTTTACAAGAACAAAAGATAATTGTTAAAAATTGGACCCACCCATTAAATAAAAACCTGCTTATTGAGATAATAAGTGAATAAAACCCAGTGTGCGGCATAAAATAATAATCGTGGCTTAACTCTAAAATGAGTTCCTTTGACAAATAATCCACATGAACTCAACTAAACCTCAAGTCCTGCTTAATTAGCACCTCTAAAGTTAACACCTCGCTCTGTCACTCATAAAAGAACTAACAAGCTGGCGCCAAGCAGACGCAATGAAAACAGGTTTACAGGTCCGGACCGATCCGGAGGCCCGGATCAGCGTCTGGTCTGATATACGCCAAGAACATCAGGAAAATCGGACCTTTGTTCAAAAGATGTTTCTTTAATGTCCGAAAATTAGAATAGAATGTAGAATAAAATGAATGCCTATCATATACAGTCTCATAATCATTTCATTGCTTTTCTATATAAACGTAGAGAAACTTTGCCTTAATTTTAATTTACTAAATTTAACATACTGTTAAAGAAAAGTATAAATAACAAAAGTAGTGGTACATTTATTAGTTTGTGCTTTTATCCCAACTGTAAGTTGATTTTAATCAAATAATGGAATTGTACGTGCAAATGTGAAAAACAAACCTGTACGCGATGCTGAATGTTTTGTATTAGACAGTACTGAATCCATAATGTACACAGAGAGAACCAACAGTCTGAGTTCTCCAGTGAAAATACTTTGAATTTATAATTTGAGACACTTTACGTAGACAAGATTTAAGGTGTGACGGTCCTGTTTATGTCTCAAATTTCTAGCCAGACCCAAACATCATGGAGTATCTACTCACAAAGTCTGGAATTACAGAACATCACCAGATTCTTTTTAGAGAATCGTGAAATCAAAAATGTGGCTCAGTAGATTTTGCGCAGATTTGTGAAGTCCATGCAGATGGAACTTAAAATATATATATATATATATATATATATATATATATATATATATATATATATATATATATATATACACACTATATATAATTATTACTAAGGGCTTGGTTTGTTTTTATCATGATGATAGGACATTTTACAAAAAAGTAGCAGAATCTTTATCCCAACAATGAAGATCAGTGTTAAGTGAATGTTTAGACATCAGCTTTAAATCACATGTTTAGGTCATTTTAAGCTTGAATAAGTTTGTATACTCTGCAAATCCTACTTAAATATAATATATGTCTGAAAACTTTTTTTTTTAAAAAAGCTTTACACAATGTTAGTAAATTAAAAGTACATGTATCATAAAATGTGCAGAAGTTAAAAGTAACATTGATTTAACTCTAGAATTCAAACATCCAGTGTTTTTACAACTTTGTACATTTTAAACTAATCCCTACATAAAGGTTTGAAAATAATTATAATCTTTAAAACTTCAAGCACTTTGCTTTCAAACTGACTTCATCTTGTTTCTCTGCAGCACAGGAGTAAAAAAGCTTAAAAAGAAGTAACTCGACACCGAACACAATCATCACGACTTCAGTAACCCGGGTTAGAGCAAAGCCTAATAATTATTCTCGCAGCCTTCAGCCCTACTTATTAGTTTGGCGCTGATATCAGCCCGACGCACTGGATTTGTTTAAGATTAGATCACATTCTGATCCCCTTGTACGAGCTGCATTTACAGTCTGTAATCGGTTTATAACGCACCATTAAGTGCATTAGTTTGATTAAACTGATCTGTAATTAAGCATGAATCTCAAAACTACGTCAGTTTTCAGGGGTATTTTTTACTAGTCTACTGCGTGTAATTTAATACCACAAACATAAAAACTATACAGAAGTAAAATAATTATATATATATATATATATATATATATATATATATATATATATATATATATATATAAGCAGATATAATATATATTATATATATGCATATACACACGTGTGTGGGTGTGAATGTACCCATACACGTATCTCTCCATCTATCTATGTGTGTGTGTATATATATATATATATATATATATATATATATATATATATATATATATATATATATATATATATATATATATATTTATTTTTTTTATTTTTTTTTTTATTTATAGTTTATGTTTTTCAACAGATACTGAATGTAAGAACTTTATATATTCTTAAACATTTGGTCATGACAGCTGCATCATGAATCAATTCAAAATGAAGTTTATATATATATATATATACACACACATTTTTTTTTTTTTTTTTTTGTATACATGTAATTCAAACAGCAGACCAATACGAACTCCCTAGCTGAGCTTATTTAAGATGGATCATCTTGTCTCTCTTCAGAATAATGATTTGATTGTCAGGAACAAGTTGGGACCATAAAAAAGGCTAAAAGGCTACAGATACGATTTAATGGCACATGATTCAAAGTTAAACTAAAGCCGAGAAGTCAAACTTTCTTAAAGAGTGACATCACTGAATGGTTGTAATCGTGCACATTCTGCCAGAGAAGTCTTTGATTTCTGTTTAAGTTTATTTAGAAATCACATGGCAATGATTATCCTTTTCTATATTAATAAATAGAAGAATAAAAAAGAAAATAAAGTCATTTAGAAATACATATCAGTACTAAATCCAGTTAATCCAAGCCTAATTATGTTCTCTTCACAACCATGTGAAGATAAACTGCATTTTTAATGTTGCTGACAAAACTGTGACATATTTATGTTTTTTGTTAAATTTTCATTGAATACTTGAAAGCCTATTATTTTATAAATAAAGGGAATGATCTACACTAAACTCCATTGTACATCATTTTTCCATAAGACACCATTATAAAGTACATACATCAGTATCTTTCGTGGCTTTGACCCTTCACTGACACGAAATTGGTTCTTCCCAAAACGGGGAATACGTGTCTGAGTAACACACCGATCTCGATTCTGTGTATGATTCAAGCATTTGCTGTGTGATCTCTACATCCCGAGCGTTTATTTAAACTTCACAAATCCCTCTTTCTGAGCCCGAAATTTAAGTTGCTGTTTCTAATAAGGAGCGTTTGGCTTCTGCCAAGGTTCAAACCAAAGTTACACCCAAAGCTGGACCTCAAAACACCTGCATTGGAATCAAATTGGGTTTTTAGCTAAACGCTTAAAAAAACTTACAAAGCGAGCGAAGGGTGTTAATCTGTAAAGCAATATGGCTGGTTGTGTAAGGATTCGTTAAAATGGCTTCGACTGAAAGCTGGACAAACTTACACAATGACGAGCTGAACTGTAAGAGTTAGAACGGAGTTGAGACTCACAACAACATCGATGAAATGATGAAGCTTTATTATGGGGGACTAAAATCTAAGACCTGTAAGGCTTCACTTCACTTAATATCTTCTGAGATACTTTAAGGTTCTGGAGGATTTAAATTTTAAACTTCGGGTTTGTGTTACATTCCACACCTTAAATAACACACATCCTAATATGTATCTATGGATTAGGCTGTGCCCAGTATAGAGTTAGCCCTGAAAAGACTTTTAAATCCAAATTAAATAATCTCATGGTTTATATAACTGAGGTATGTATTATGATGCCTTCGCTATTGAGAAGAAAAAGAAAGTATAAGAGAGAGGCGTAATAACTACAGAGAATTACATTTATACTACACTTGATTTTAGCCAAAAGGCCGGAATTACATTTATAATTATAACTTCAAATGTGAAGTCGTATAAAAAGAATGAAACTACAAAAGATTAAACTGCTTAAAACAATGTGCAGTTAATCGACTTCACACCTACAAGTCTGAACAATAAGGATGGGTCTGATCCAGCACTTCTATACTTATAATACATATTTTAATGGCGCTACCTATTGTCTGTGCATGTGTGTGTGCATATATATATATATATATATATATATATATATATATATATATATATATATATATATATATATATATATATATACACATATACACACACACACACAAAAATATATACAAATAATGAGTCCGTACATGTAATGAGTAATATATATATATATATATATATATATTACACATTACATTTACAAACTCATTATTTGCATGCACATTATATACTTACGATACTTCTATAGATGGTGGTATTTGCACATTATGTATATACAGACCTATCTTTATATCACATAATATATATATTGAGCTTTCTTTTGTCATTAAAAGTCTTCCAAGCTATAAAACAGCCTGACCTCATAAAGCAGTAAATGGTTAGACATTTCTTTGCATTATTATATAAGTATATTAATATTTTGTGGCTGTGAAAGATGCGACTAAAGTTGAGTGATGCTGAGCGACTCTCTGGAGCCAGCAAGGCGCTTATCATGAGAGAATCTCCCCGCGGCTTTAAATCAGTGCACATCTGCGCACATGTCGAGGCTGTTTCATGACAGTCCAGGAACGGGACCCACACACAGAGAACGCACAGAGAACGCACAGAGAACGCACAGATCCCCGACTCCTACTCACGGGTGGAGGGGAACGCGCCGTGGGCTCCGGGAGCGCGCAGCATGAAAAACAAGAGCGCGATCATCTCCTGGTACCCGCTGCTCCTTCTGCACATCCGGATCCCTGTCTGCAAACGCTCCGCCAACTCGCCTTTCTTTCCCCTGGAAGTGGAATCTGGGAAGTTGTGCAAGGCGCCGCCGATCCGCGCTCTCCCGACGCGCTCTCTGCCCGGATATCAAAGCTGCTGCCCCGAACGAAGCCCTGCGGCCGGCGGCTCCTACCCGCTGAGTTTGGGGACGACGCGGCGACGCGATCGCGCTCTTTGGTTCGCTTTGGTCATCGTGTAGCAGGACGTGTCCAAGTTTATGAGCAGCGCAGCGCCAGCGGGAGCACCAGTGGGCGGGGCGAGGGGCGGGGCATCGGGCGTCACTGGCCCCTCCCCCTCGTGTCCTTTCACTCAGATGTGATTCATCGTGGCCGCGGCGCTGAGCATCCATCCCTCCTCCTGGAAGCGAGGAGGTGCGATGAAGTCACGGCTTCTGGAAGCACATGAGAAGGGTTTGGTTCTCTCCCTGACGCACACCTCGGAACCAAAGCCAGGCTTTAGATTGTGGCCTCAGAGTTCCTTCAGGAGCGCTGATGTCCGGCTAAGTAACTGATGGGATGGGGACCAGTGTCAGTGAGGAAGCTGATGATGATGATGAAGACTAAGCTCCATCAGATCTCCTGCTGTTATGAGTGAAATGAATAAACCCACAAAAGACAAGTGAAGGACACACTTACTGCTCACGCCACCTTTTTATTTCTGCACTCCACTTTTAGCTCTACAAATCCATCCATCCATTCACATCATTTACATTTGGTCATTCAGCAGACGCTTTTATCCAAAGCGACTTACAAGGTGAGCACAGGGTTAATCACAACATCCCTGGAGCAATGAGGGTTAAGGGCAACTTCAGTGGATCTGAGATTTGAACCCACAACCTTCAGATTGATAGCCAAACAACCTGACCACTGAGCTACCGTGCCCATCCATCCATAATCTTCTGCTTTATCCTCTATTAGGGTCGTGGGAGGGGGTGGGAATGGGGGGTTTCCCATGCCCATCTTGGGGAGAACATCTCAGGTGCTGGGCAGATACACCAGGGACAGGGCGCCAATCTATCGCTAGGCACACACTCACTCACACAAACACACTCTATATGGGGCAAATTGGAGAACTCAATTGACTTGATCCATGTTTTTGGACTGTAGGAGGAAACCACCAGGGGAGAACACTTCCTGAGGTACACCTAGGACAGGGCACCAATCCATCACTGGGCACACACACTCACACAGGTTCCAATTATTTCATTTAATTCCAATTATTGTGGAGTTTCCATATTGTGGAGTTCTCCCCATGGCTGAGTGGATTTCCTCCCACAGTCCAAATACAGCAATTCAAGGTGAATTGGCTGTTCAAAATCGCCCCCTATCTAAATTGTCCCTATATAGTGTATGTGTGAGTGAGTTTGTGCCCAGTGACAGATTGGCATCCTGTCATGGGTGTGTGTGCCTAGCTCCCGAAATGTTCTACCCAGGATGCTTATGGACCCCCCCCCCCCATCCTATAGTATGGGATGAAGCGGAAGATAATGAGATGAGATGAGATTAATCTACAATTCCTCACAGTATCCCAAATCCTGTATGAATCATACACGTTAAACTGTACCGTCACTAAATGTAGCTTTGGAAATGAAATGCATTTAGCTTGTTTAATTTCTGCAGCACTTTTACTGGGTTTTGCTGCGTGTTTTAAAGCAGTTGGTCATAATACATTACTCAGCATTTCTATAAACAAAAGCAAAACCAGAAGCAGTCCTAATTGAACACAGTGTACACAAACAGCTTCCAAAGAAAACATTATTCCAGCAAAAATGTTGGACTAAACGTTAAAGACTGCATGCAAAAATATATTAACTTGTTGCTCCAAGATATTTACTGAACTGACACTCAGGGTGTGAGTTGAGCTTCGAGGCTTCCTGCCACAGCGTTACCCAACAATGCAAAACGTATTGTTAGCAAATAACTCAGTTTAAACCTGTGACCTTTCAAACATCATTTGCCTTTTGAGGTTAAGAGATACTTACTATGAGGGCTCGCAAGGTGTGATGTTTACACACACGCTCATGTCTTGTCACACTCCCATCCAGAATGGCTGTCTGCTCCACTGAAACCAGCCTTCACTTAACAAGAATTAAAGAAATTCAGTTTATTTCAGCGCATCGTACGGCAACATGCAGACCTCACCAGGTTGCACATGATTGTTCATCCAGCATTCATCTGCAAGACATCTGGAGATCTTCACATTCGGTAACTACTCAGGTATGTAAATGGCATTTTAAACTGGACACTATCTTTAGCATGTAAACGCTGCAAGCATATAATAGTTGTTTTTGGGGCTTTTTTTTTCGCTCGAGAAGTCACACACATTCCCTGGCCGGGTCTCGTGTATGCCTGAAAGCCACATTCCTCTTGCTTTGTCAATTGTAATTATTAAGTTAGGCAAATTACAGACTACTCAGAAGGTCTAAGACATGGCCTGTCTGTGTGGAATCCGACTAATAAAAAAAAGAAATGGGCCTAAATAAAAATCAGGTTCATCAGTGGAAACAGCCGCAGGCCTCCGTGGATGTCATGACCACAGTTTGACTAATGGCAGCTGTGGGTATTCGGAGTTAGAGGATTTGGCTAGTGACTCACATGCCAGTGAAAGTGTGTGCGCGCCGCTGAAACAATAACCGTGACTGCCGCCTCGTTCGCGGGTCAAGGAACCACAATGCCGAGCTTTATCTTCAGCAGACTTGCCTCTTGTTTGCTTACCGATTGTCCCATGTGAGTCTCGTCTGGTAAACGGGTGAGTGGACTTCCTTTCCCGTTATCAACCAAAGTAAGAGGATTGCTATTTGAGGAGCTTGAATGAACAGAACACAATACAGAATCAGGTCTATAGCTCATGTCATCTCAAAATGTTCTGGATGACCAAATCTCAGTATTTAGTACAAACAGTACCAGACAAAAATCGCTTCATAGTCTACTTCCTCCACTTACCATATAGATGACCTTTGTAGTTACAGACTGTATTACATCTGTGTTCTTTGTTGTTGTTAGTCCCCTGTTGGTTCTCTGTTCTCTATTGGTCAGAACCATCAGGTACCAACAGGTATCATTTGAGTGGTGGTGTGTCAGATCATGTGGTGAGGGGTTTTTAGTGCAGCAGTGCTGCTGTAGTTTCATTTCTCCACCTCTGTGACACTGCTGGGATAGGACTAATGCACCAACCAAATAACACCAGGATCATATAAAGTGTACTCGTGTAAACATGTGCAGCAGTTGCAATAAGTACTATGAAGTGGACACAGTACAGTTTTGAGAGGTAGACAGGTAAATAGTAAACTGTAAAACAGTCATTGAATCTTGATCCATCGCGGGGGGGTTCCCCATACCCATCCAGGGGAGAGCGTTTCGGGCACTGGGCAGATACACTCAGGACAGGGCGCCAATCTATCGCTGGAAACACACTCACACACACAGACACGCACACAAACACATTCTACATGGGGCAATTTGGAGAAATCAATTGACTAAATCCATGTTTTTGGACTGTGGGAGGAAACCGGAGAACCCGGAGGAAACCCATGCAGACACAGGGAGAACATGGAAACTCCACCCAGATGTGGATTTGAACCGGGAATCCCTAGCGCTGAGAGGAGAACGAACTAACCACTAAGCCACCGTGCCGCCTTCCATTCACAAATATTTATTCATTCATTATCTCCCGCTTATCCTCTATTAGGGTCGCGGTGGGGTTCTCCATGCCCATCCAGAGGAGAACGTCTCGGGCGCTGGGCAGATAGACCCAGGACAGGGCGCCAATCCATCGCTGGGCACACACTTACTCACACACACACACTCTATATGGGGCAATTTTGAGAATTCAATTAACTTGATCCATGTTTTTGGACTGTGGGAGGAAACCGGAGAAACCCACGCAGTCACGGGAAGAACATGGAAACTTCACCCAGATGGGGATTCAAACCAGGAATCCCTAGCGCTGAGAGGCAAACGTGCTAACCACTAAGCCACCGTGCCGTCCTCCATTCACAAATATCACTATCATATTTAAATTAGTTTTATATAGAGTCTCTTTATAGTGATTAAGATGTACATCAGACAAGTAAATGAAACGCCGAACAGTAAAAAGGTGCAAATAGACTTTTAAACCAATTTAACTACTTAATAAGTTATAATAAAGGAGCCTCATATTCCAGTTAAAACTTTCCCAGATAACCACTAAGTCCTAAAGAAGCATAATTGTCATTCCTGAGTTGAGAAAATTGTTTAATGACTGTTCAGTGTACGAGGCTCTGCTGATCAGAACAGGTCTGTCATGCGGAAAAACCTACTAATCTGCCTGTCAGGTAAATTACAACCTGAAATCCCTGACAGCCTGGTGTTTTCTATCGGAGCTACTTGAAGTGTTTTGTTATCCCTCACTTTAAACTGTTCTCCTTGAACCCGGCATGACGCTATGGTACTAAACCGTAGTTAATAGTGCACTAAGGAATACGTTGTGGTAATGGCTATACAGTACCAGTCAAAAATTAAGACACACCCCTTTGCTTCACTTACCTTTAATTGGACTATCTTTACGGTAAGTGGAACTGATACAATGGACAATAAGTTCTACAATTAGTATGTACTCTGTTAGTCCTCATTATTCTATTCAAGTAATAAAGTGATCTATATTTGTCTACTATACTTAAACACAGAGGAACATGTTCTCCACATTTAACTCAACACATTTACAAGACATTTTCACCCTATAAAAAGTGCACTGACATGGAGAGAACATGCAAACTGCACCGAGAAATGGACTATGTCCAACCTACTTAATATTTTTCACCAACTACATGATCATGAACATGCTGTACTTCCATTTATTCATTCATTCATTATCTTCCGCTTTATCCTCTATTAGGGTCGCAGTGGGGTTCCCCATGCCCATCCAGGGGAGAACGTCTCGGGCGCTGGGCAGATACACCAAGGACAGGGCGCCAATCTATCGCTGGACTCAATTGACTTGATCCATGTTTTTGGACTGTGGGAGGAAACCGGAAAACCCGGATGAACCCACACGAACACGGGGAGAACATGGAAACTCCACCCAGATGGGGATTCGAACCAGGAATCCCTAGAGCTGAGAGGCGAACGTGCCACCGTGCCGCCTACACTTCCATTTAGAATGTAATAAATTAATGGTTTAATGGCTTCTCATTACACACCGTTGAGAATTCCAATTTTCTAACTTAAAAACATGTTTACGTCAGAACAGCAAGTTGAAATCCATACGGCTACATATTCTCGCATTCTCGCTCACTTTAACACAGCCAACATGTACGAGGGGAAGCACAGGCTATAAGGATGCAGTGATTTAGTGGGTGAATGCTAACATGTGGAACACATTATCCCACCATAAAGTTTTCAGAGGGGGTGGGATTCTCTTCAGGATCTCAGGCCCAGTTCTGGATATAAGTGTGAAAGTCTGGCATCTCTATTGTAAAACATTAAGCAGAACATGTATTTCATATGACAGAAGAGTAACCATCATCATGCTTTGTTGGCTGACCCTTTAATGTGACTAATTCCAGCAATATATTTATAATTGCGAGAGACTCCAGAGCTCAACGGCTGCGTTCTAAATCAGTCCATTTCCTTTTAATGGGTTCAGACACTTAGCGACCCCAGCGGTGCAATCTTCATTGATTGGAAGAAAATAACTGTTAAAATAAACTCAGGTCCTTTCAAAATTTGGCTGAACTTTCTTTATATACCGTGACATTTGATACGATGGGTTATCTACAAAGTACAGTGGTGTCTTAAAGGTAATGCAATCCATGGAGTGAAGTATCATATAGAAATATGTTGAGGATTTTGATTTGCGTAGTTTGAAAGCCGGTTAAGGTGTTGGAATTTGTTGTGCTAATGCATCACAGATGGCACGTCACTCATACAATGACTACTGTTATGATCTGGGCACACACTCATTCACATAGACACACACACTATAGAGGGGCATTTTAGATCAGCCAATTTACCCTTGTGTCCATGTTTTTGGACTGTGGGAGGAAACTGGAGATCCTAGAGTAAACCCACTTGGACACGGGGAGAACATGCAAACTCCACCCAGATTAGGATTCAAACCCGGATCCTCAACACTGAAAGGCGAATGTGCTAACCACTTCGCAATCATGCCGTCCTTTAAGCCAATATATTTTCATAGACTGGAGCAGAATTTAATAAATGATGGTAGAAAATCAATATCATTCATTCATTATCTCCCGCTTATCCTCAATTAGGGTCGCGGTGGGGTTCCCCATGCCCATCCAGGGGAGAACGTCTAGGGCGCTGGGCAGATAGACCCAGGACAGGGCGCCAATCCATCGCTGGGCACACACTCACTCACACAGACACACTCTATATGGGGCAATTTTGAGAATTCAATTGACTTGATCCATGTTTTTGGACTGTGGGAGGAAACCGGAGAACCCGGAGGAAACCCACGCAGACACAGGGAGAACATGGAAACTCCACCCAGATAGGGATTCGAACCGGGAATCCCTAGTGCTGAGAGGCGAACGTGCTAACCACTAAGCCACCGTGCCGCCGAAAATCAATATACTCCAGTCATTTAGTAAATTAAGGAACCAGTCAAAAGTTTGGACACACCCTCTCCATTCTCTATTTCCTCCACTTATCAAATAGATGGACTTTCTAGTTTTGCAATTACAGACTGTAGTCCATCTGTGTTCTTTGTTGTTGTTAGTCCCCTGTTGGTTCTCTGTTCTCTATTGGTCAGGAGCATCACAGAACAGGTATCATTTGGGTGGTGGATTGTTTATTGTCAGTTCTGCAGTGACACTGATGTGGTGAGAGGGGGTTCAGTGCAGCAGTGCTGCTGGAGTGTTTTCTCTCAGGTGTTCCAGTACTTTTCAAGGAAGAGATAGTTAACTACATTAAAAGTTAATCAGCCAATCCATTCATCAGGTGGGTCAAATGAAAATGGTTGTGTGGAATAGAATAAATTTGTAATCAGGAACCTGCTTTTTAAACTAAAAGGTTGATACTTAAAGATAAATTGTTGCCAATTTGCCACTGTGTTCAATTTCCTTATCAGATTTACCACATGCCGGAATATCATCCACATTTTCCTCATTTTGTAAAAACTGTTTGATATCTCAACCAGCAATCGGGAAGACAATTTTAATACTGAAATTCCACCTGCTCCCTTATCTGTAAAAAGGATTAAGCAACTTCACTTCCTCTATCATATCGTCTAGTATTCATTCAACTTTATTCGCTTTGTCTCATACAGATGACAACGCAATAAAAATGTGAGCTACATAAGAACAACCACTATTACAGCCGTAGAAAAAATGATGGAAGCCATAAACGCTCTTATATGTTATAAAAAGAAATGACTCTGACATTTAAAGGGCAGCAATCCACATGTAAAAGAACAATATTTACAATAAGTTTTCAGTGAAGAGACATGGCTCACTGAGTTTCTTTGTTCAAATTATATTTGAGTTACAGAAAAACTTAGAATTTGAACTTAGAATTTACTAAAGATGTTGCACCAAACTGAAATATCATGTTGTATATCATTCTGTAATTATGTAAATATGTGTTTCTCAAAAATGCTTAATTGGTTCTATCCATCCATTGTCTTCTGCTTATTCCTCTAGTATCCAGGGGGGTTCCCCATGCCCATCCAGGGCTCCGAGTAAAGACACTTCATCACAGAGAACAGAGGCATTAATTAATACAGGAGTTACCACAACAAGACTTTCGGACATGTGTCCCTAAGCACGTTTGCCCACAAGCATGTGGATGCCCAAGGGCAGTTGTCCAAAAGCACATGGACGTTATTATCATTTGTGTCCTTCACAAAACTAACATGACATTTAAACAGAGTGAGGTAGTGTTGGCACATCTGCCTCTCAGCGCTGGGGATCTAGGTTTAAATTCTGATCCGGGTGGAGATTCCGTGTTCTACCTGGGAGCGTGTGGGTTTCCTCCGGGTTCTGCAGTTTTGAACATACTTTATTTTATCATTAGTAAATCTTTTTCTTATGGCAAACCCATAGTAAGTTGGTCTATACACCACCATGATGTCTCAGCTTTAGAATTCGATTTTTTCCCCAGTATCATAAACTTTCCTAAGAAGAAAAAACACCTTTTTATTCTCACAATAAGCTATTTTTATGTTTGTCATGTGAGGGCAACATGTTTGCCTTAAACGTTTGTCAGCCTTCACCTCATTTTAAAATGAAAAAAAACCACAGGACAATTATTCAGCAGATGCTTTTTGGGTGGTCTCCATATCACAGGCCTGTAAACACATGGCAGTAACTTGGCATTGTGTTGTGCTGGCTTTGAGAACACCAGGTGCAAAACCGTTACTAAAACTTTAAGCACCGCTGTCGAAAATGAAACAGCCATACTGCTGAGACAGACACACTGCTGAGACAGACACACTGCTGGGACAAGTGTGAAGATGATGTGGGCTTAGAAAATATAGGTTTAGCATGCTAACAGAATTTAATCAACGATACCGTAACGTGTTTGTAAGTTAAACCGTCGATTGAGAGTTGTTTAAAATATATATAAACCCTGTATTTAAGTTAAATGAGTTATAATTCACTATACAAAAAAAACACCGTCTAAAATATGAACTTTTTTTTTTTTATTTAACAGTGGCGATGAGCAATTAAAAGATGAACACATGAGAAGTACATCACACGACCGATAGAGGGCAGTAGTAGCATTGTAAATAATCCCGACACAGCGTCAGTTCAGTAAACAGTGCTTTTTTTATTTTATTTTGGAAACTATAACGTATGTACTGTGTATTAACTGACAAACAAACACCAATTCTTTTACTTATTAAACCTAAAACAGTGTTTAAGGCAGCACTGGGTCAGATTAAGCACCGTTTACCTTCAGGGTGCTGTACAGATTAAATGTTTCTTTACAGATTAATGCTGTGTCACTACTAAGTGACTTTTTTAAAACTTCCTCATACCTCACAGTGAGCCAGGACTGCAAGCATAGACCTGCAGCCCTGCAGCCTCAGTGCAGTGTGTGTATGATCACACAAAACAAAGTGCATGCTCTGCAAAAAGGGTTAATATTAACTAAGAACAATTTATTCATTCATTCATTATCTTCCGCTTTATCCTCTATTAGGGTCGCGGTGGGGTTCCCTATGATCATCCAGGGGAGAACGTTTCGGGCACTGGGCAGATACACCCAGGACAGGGCACCAATCTATCGCTTGGCACACACTCACTCACACGGACACACATGCATACACACTCTATATGGGGCAATTTGGAGAACTCAATTGACTTGATCCATGTTTTTGGACTGTGGGAGGAAACCGGAGAACCCGGAGGAAACCCACGCAGACACGGGGAGAACATGGAAACTCCACCCAGATGGGGATTCGAACCGGGAATCCCTAGTGCTGAGAGGAGAACGTGCTAACCACTAAATCACCGTGCCGCCCAAGAACAATTTAAAGGATTACAATTTTACTTGGGTATTTTCCACAGTTTATTTGTTCATACAAAGTGTAGTACACTTTGTCATGGGTGTGTCTTCGAAAAGTATGTTTTCTTCCTGTCTTATTGTCCACATGTCCCAAGAAAACAATAGTCTCCTAGTTTCTCAGGGAACCTGACTTGGACGAAATCGATCGAAACATTCTTAGGCCAAAACCACATTCATATCCGAGTGCTGAGTGGAACCTGATGAGAAATAAGGAACTTCCAAAGAAATGGACGAATAATGCCTCGAACTCGTCTAGATCAGTCTGTTGTCTTTACATTTTGACATTCAGACCCGATGCTAAGCTGTTCCACTCTGTGGCTGCACTTTAACCCAGTGACTTAACCCACGCTGCACCTGTAACTTACACTATCTTTAGCATTCTGCGTGTTAGTGTGATTCACCGTCGCAGAATGAGTTTGTGGGGAGATACTCTGACTCATTGTGGTTTCAATGAGTGGCCTATAAACGCCTACAAGTCTAAACAGTGACACTACACCCTGCAAGGAAAAAGGGCTTTCCCAAGGAACATATAATAACTTTATTAGTCTCTGCAGATTGAGGGCTTCTTAAGGCAAGCTCTAAATAGGTTTCACACCTCAGACAATTCGACATGTCGTCGTCTGTCAGCATTTACTTTATTTAGTTTTACTTACTTCTCATAGCCTGGACTAAACTGGAACATCTGGATTAAAATCTGGACAATGCATAATATTGCTAATAAAAAAATCAATGGATGAGTAAAATTTCTATATAAGCAGTTTGATGAGATTGGTGCCCAGCGATAGATTGGCGCCCTGTCCTGGGTGTGTCTGGCCAGTGCCCGAAACGTTCTCCCCTGGATGGGCATGGGGAACACCCCCGCCAACCTGATATAGGATAAAGCGGAAGATATTAGATGGATGGATGGATGAGATTGGTTTGCTTTCTGGGGCTCTGAATGTTGTAAAGCTGCTTTCCTTTATTTTTTCCAATGTACAATTGTAAAAAGAACTATAAATAATTAAACTTGAACTTCAAATTTAACCCTAATTTTCCGTGGTAAATGTTTTTCTTTCTTTCTGCGTATGCTTTTTACTGAACATCACTGGATTGATGAAATGATCTTCATTCTAATAATTCTTCATGCAAAGCGAATGTTACTGTACATCTGTTGCACATCAGTAAATGACTCCAAAGTTCGGCAGGTTATGACATTGTGATCCTCTAAACAATGACAAACAAAAGGCTCGTAGGGTGTTCTGAGGACATCCTCTTTAAACTGGTCCAACCATATAACAGAAAGTGAAAGTACTGAATTAAATTTCCACTGTTTCCACTGTGAAAACATGTCATTAATACCACGATTAAAAAACATGGAAACAAGGTGAATTGGCTGCTCTAAATTGCCCCTATCTAAATTGCCCCTATAAAACATGTGTCTGCGTGAGTGTGTGCTATGGACTGGCGCCCTGTCCTGGGTGTACCAACATGTTCTCCGTTTGATGGGCATGGGGAACCCCATTCCCCCGCAACCCTTGATTATAATTAAGTAGAAGATAAGAAGATTGTGGCGGCACGGTGGTTTAGTGGTTAGCACGTTCGCCTCTCAGCTAGGAATTCCCGGTTCGAATCCCCATCTGGGTGGAGTTTCCATGTTCTCCCCGTGTCCGTGCGGGTTTCCTCCGGGTTCTCCGGTTTCCTCCCACAGTCCAAAAACACGGATCAAGGTCAATTATGTTCTCCAGATTGGCCCATATAGAGTGTGTTTGTGTGAGTGAGTGTGTGCCCAGCGATGGATTGGCGCCCTGTCTTGGGTGTATCTGCCCAGCGCCCGAGACGTTCTCCCCTGGATGGCCATGGGAAACCCCCCCGCGACCCTTATAGAGGATAAAGCGAAAGATAATGGATGGATGGATGGATAAGGAGATTAGAATATCTGCTTTTGGCAGCTGAACGTATATATTACACCTTTAATGTCTAAGAACGATGTATGTACTCAAAGGTGTAAATAAAAACCCACTTTGCATAATAGCTCTCTAATGTTTTTGTTCCCAAGGGTGGTTTATGGTTCTCTGAGTGCTTTGTGCTCTTAGTAACTCTTCTTAATAATAGAGATGTTTTGCTGGTGTCATCAGTACAAACTTAAAAACCGCACCCCGTTAAACGAGCTGAAACCACACCGAATACAGCCGACGCTCACTACGAAGGGCGCAGCGCTGCGTTCGGTAGTGCCCTATATAGTGTCCCTAGGCAGGCGCTAGGGCTGAAATGGAGACGCCCGCCCGGCGCCCGTACGGATACGGAATTCGCTCGTTTTTCGCAGAACGCACAAACGAACCGAAACCAAGAGAAACGCGGAGAGAGGAAAACATTTAACTTCCATCTTTAAAAACAGCTGCTTTAGACAAACTGCAGCCGTCATCAGTTCTCCCCTCGACGCTTCCGGTTTGAGGAGCAATGTGCGAAGTTCTCCAAGTTGCACAGTCATGCTGATGTAGAGAGAGACACCGCCGACAGAGCACCGCTGGGTGAAGGGAACCGTCCGAGGATCGAGCGCGGCGTGGAAAAGGCTCTGTGATCCGGTGTCAGGAGGTCAGAACACGGTGGAACCCCCCGCGGAACGAGTCACACAGGTCTCCCCACGCACCTGCACTGAGACGCGGGGCATGCAGCGCACACGCACCGCTGTCGTTCTGAGGTGAGTTTGAGATGCAGTTCGGAATAAAAGAGCTTAAAATGCACAAAACATCTGTTTCCAGTCAGAATTCCAGTCTCCTGAATCCTTTTAATGAGTGCAAATCAGCATTAATCTGCAGACAAATCTTATTTCATGCAGCTGTGATTAAGGTGCCAACATTAAAGCTACAATATGCAACGATGGAGGATCGTAATACCGTCTGCAGCTGTGCAGATCATTTCATCTGCATCGTTATAAATGATCCTGCACGTTTGACAAGGTGGTTCAGTCAAAGTAAGGCTTACAATTGTGCATAAGACCTATAAATAAAATCTTTATTAAATATTTGATATTTCCAGCCAACAGATAACTAAACACAAAATGAGTTGAAAGCTCTAATACAGAACTCGTAAGGCTTTGCAAACCTCTTGGGCATAAGTGTCCTCCTGCTATCTCTAAAGAACATTCTGTAATAACTCAAAGTCAGAATGTACCACCCTTTGGAGTGGAAGTTGTAATATCCCGTGCCAAATGCAAACTGTGGTACCTTTTATATTTTGCAGCAATAATATGTTAAGGAGTTGCATTTAAAATTTTTGCTTTAAACACCTGCTTTAGAAAAACTTTGAACTAAGAAGATGCACACAGCACATGTTCCTAGATTATTTTTTATTACATGTTTATATATGGGCGGCACGGTGGCTTAGTGGTTAGCATGTTCGCCTCTCAGCTCTAGAAATTCCCGATTTGAATCCCCATCTGGGTGGGGTTTCCATGTTCTCCCCGTGTCTGCGTGGTTTTCCTTCAGGTTCTTCGGATTCCTCCCACAGTCCAAAAACATGGATCAAGTCAATTGAGTTCTCCAAATTGCCCCATATAGAGTGTGTCTGTGTGAGTGAGTGTGTGCCCAGCGATAGATTGGTGTCCTGTCCTGGGTGTATCATTTATTCATTCATTATCTTCCGCTTTATCCTATATCAGGGTTGCGGGGGGGTTCCCCATGCCCATCCAGGGGAGAACGTTTCGGGCACTGGGCAGATACACCCAGGACAGGACGCCAATCTATCGCTATATATATATATATACACACACAATAGGAATTGTAATAATGTTTACACTGATTGTAGGAAACGTCAGTTTATGTGTGGTCAGTTGCACTGCGCCACTAAAATGGCACTCTGTCAAAGTCAAGTGCACCAGACTTCTAAATGCAACGCAAGTGACACGCTGATTGGTTTATTGCATGTGACGCCCTGAAACAAACTGCAAGGTGCATGGTCGCCGGGTCCTTAAAGATCGCTAAAATAAGCCCCTTCAGCTGCCATTGCTGGTTGTACAGAGTATATTGACCCCCAAAGTGTCCTAAAGAGTAAGGATCTCAAACGTGGTGGTGAACAAAGCAACACATAAATTTGTATAGGAAAGACGCACGCAAACTTTTTAACTATCGACAGTTATCTTAAAGGTTTATCCTCAGTCGTAACACACCTGCATGCAGGACAGTTGGAGATTTGGCGTCCCTTCGGATGGTTAGCTCATTGCAGAGGGATTGACATTTAGCATCCAGTCACAGAAAAAGACCTGCACATAGGGGTGGAAACCGTTCTGCTGAAAAGTTTGGCTTTTGTTTTGCAAAACTTTCGTCTCCTTAAAAATTTCCCACTGCTTTTGATCGGGTCATTGGAGAGGAACACAAATTCGGTTCTAACTGCATCACACATAAGTTTCACATGAAAGATCAGAGTGTTTTACTGCTGGTTTTGGTTTGAACTCAGTATCCGGTGCATCATCTCTTATTAGTGTCCAGAGGAAGTCATCCAGCATTGACCGATTCCACTCACCTTGGTCACACCTCTCTTTTGTGGGAAATGAATGCTTGTCATCACGTACTGCACTGAGATGATCAGAATTAAAACCGGAGGACGTCGAGGTGATTTACAGAACCAGCAGCTCCAAATACACACAATACAATCCCTTCCTCCGATTTTAAAATAAGCCTTTTTGTTCCTCACACTGTGGCACAGTGGCTTAGTGGTTTAGCATGTTCTCCTCTCAGCACTAGGGATTCCCGGTTCTAATCCCCATATGGGTGGAGTTTCCATGTTCTCCCTGTGTCTGCGTGGGTTTCCTCAGGGTTCTCCGGTTTCCTCCCCCAGTCCGAAAACATGGATCAAGTCAACTGAATTCTCAAAAATTGCCCCATATAGAGTGTGTCTGTGTGAGTGAGTGTGTGCCCAGTGATAGATTGGCACCCTGTCCTGGGTGTATCTGCCCAGCGCCCGAAACGTTCTCCCCTGGATGGGCATGGGGAACCCCACCGTGACCCTAATAGAGGATAAAGTGGGAGATAATGAATGAATGAATGTTTCTCACACTGAATGTACATTTTTCAGAATGATGTAGATGTTGTCTAGCGGTAAGCATGTGATCTGTGACACCGATTCTGAAACCTCCACCCTGTCTAAAAGGTTTGATGAATAGATCTAAACATCCAGACCTGTTCTTTAAATTGTGGTTTTGGTTTATCCCTATGTAGATTGTCTGCTTATTGTTGTTTAAACCTTGAGTAAAGACTCCTTTATACAGCTGACATCTTGTTATTAGAACTCATGTTTAATGGATCCACGTTCACTGATTGACGACTGAAATGCTGCAGCACGTCCTACTTGTTCTGCTGCAGCTGAATGTTTGATTTAATGTAAGAACATTCAAAGTAAGTGGTCTCTTACATTCAGTACCGTCCAAAAGCTGGGACACACCCTCTGTTTTTTCCACTTGTTGTCCATGTCCTCAGTTCCACTTCCTGTAAAGATGGACTTTGGAGTTCTACAATTCCAGGCTGTAGTCCTTCTATTTTTGGACTACATTCACACAATCAAACGGTTTCAATTCCTTTCCATTTTGGATCTTTAAAATGGGTTAAAGCTCATTGGTAGTTAGTTTACATAAGTAGTTCCCCGGGAATGAGATTATCTCTTATTCTGTTACAGTTATCCAGTTGTTCTGTATGTAAACACAGTCTTCAGTCCGTATCTTACAGGAATGTTTAATTTGGCACGAAGCTGCGCTGGGTTTTCCACTCTACCCGCACTGACTAAGTGCTGACTCAGGCGGTCGAGTTTGTTTGTTTGCACAACTAATCCCATCAGACATGTTTACTTTAGACCAGTGTGTCCTAGTCCTGCAGTTGTCGCCCCTTTCCGCTGTGCATTACAGCTCCTTAATTTCACAAATCCAGATTGGAATCAGCTTCTATATGCAAGTCGAAAGTGCCTTCGATTTCCATGATCTTAAAAATACTTACTCTTTAGGATTCTGCGGAGGTTTATATACTTACCACCATTATATACTTATTATATTTACCACCAAGAAGTATTACATTACATTACACAAGGTTCATCACAGCATCCCTGGAGCAATGAGGGTTAAGGGTCTTGCTTAAGGACCCACACTGGTAACTTTAGTGGACCTGGGATTTGAACCCTCAACCTTCAGATTGATAGCCCAATACCCTAACCACTGAGCTATCTTGCCCTGAGTGAGTGATCTATAGCGAGTTGTCAACCACGCATCCCGCCACTTGATTGCATGTCAGTGTGTCATGACATGCATGATATCATATTTAATAAACCAATCAGTGTGTCACTTGCCGTTCCCTTTAAGAATCATTTATTCAGTACCTTCCGCTTATTATCTCATTAGGGTTGGAGGGGGTCCCCATGTGTATCTATCAGAGAATGTTTCAGGTGCTGAACAGATGCACAGAGGACAGGATGTCAACTTTTTCCTGGACACACACACACACTATATGGAACAATTTAGAACATCCAATTCACCTTCAATCCAAATTTTTGCACGGTGGGAGGAAACTGGAGAACACAGAGGGAACCCAGTCCGAGACGGGGCTAGGGCTTTATGACAAAATCCGGCTTTAATCCCTCAAAGACTTCTTACACTCCATTATTCACTGTGTGTAGGTTTATGGTATGGAACGTAATAATGTAAATGCGTAATGGCTCAGAATTAGTCACGCATCTTTGTTTGGAACGAAGACTCTCACTTTAATAACAGCGGCATTCCAGCTTTGTTCTCCTCATCCCACTGTTTTTATTCCATACACTTCGGATGCTTTGACGTCTTTCTGATGAGACAAACGATCTGTCAGTTTTGCTTCATGCTGTATCTGCACGCAAAGAGCAATATATCTGAAACTGTGTTTGAAATCTGGTTTCACGGCATTCTTCACAGTGAACTTCACCGGAGGCATGACACTCCTGTTGGTGGAGGCCACCGATGTTTAGACTGCGACCAAAGCATCCCTTACAATCATACTCCTGTGTTTAGTAAGGCACCAAATTAAAGATGTTTTGCAATTTACGTTACCATCACATACATTAAATAACCTAAATATGTTAGTAATATAGGCGGCACGGTGGCTTAGTGGTTCTCCTCTCAGCACTAGGGATTCCCGGTTCGAATCCCCATCTGGGTGGAGTTTCCATGTTCTCCCCGTGTCTGCGTGGGTTTCCTCCAGGCTCTCCAGTTTCCTCAAATTGCCCCATATAGAGTGTGTTTGTGTGAGTGAGTGTGTGCCCAGAGATAGATTGGCGTCCTGTCCTGGGTGTATCTGCCCAGCGCCCGAGACGTTCTCCCCTGGATGGGCATGGGGAACCCCCCCGCGACCCTAATAGAGGATGAAGCGGAAGATAATGAATGGATGGATGTTAGTAATGTTAGGTGTGCAGGTCAAAATTAACACTATATGCACCACGAATTACAAAGTAAAGCGCATAGGCAAATAACAATGTATATTCCCATTCCTGGATGAAGGTTTCAGGCACCGGACAGATACACCCAGGCCAGGCCACCGATCCATCATTGGGCATCACTCACACACACATACACACTACATAGGGGCAATTTAGAGCAGCCAATTTACCTTAAATCCATGTTTCTGAAATGTGCGAGAACCCGGAGGAAACCTTCGTGGACAGGGGAGAACATGGAAACTCTACCCAGATCGAAATGAAATGAACCCAGATGGACTACAGTCAGCAATTATAAAATCCAAAGTCCTTCTGTATGGTAAGTGGAGGAAATAGATAACAGATAAAGGAGCATGTCCAAGCGGTTGACTGGTACTGAATGTACCGTACGTCCTTTGACCTGGTCGTATGATGTGAAGGGCCTTACAGGTTGAGTAATGGCAGGAGATGCAAAGTCTGGTTAACTGAGTTAACCCCGTGAAACCTGCGGGTTCGAACGGCATTCACGTGAGCGGAGGTTAAATGAAACTTCACTGTCTTGCACACACTGATCCACTGAGCTGCACTGATGCTTCTCTCAGCACACACTCTGTCTTGCTTGTGGGAGTGACTGTTCTGGAGGATTTAGAGCTGCGAGGTGGGGGGGGGGGTGGAAAGAGAAGTGAAACATGAGTCAGCAAATTATGATAAACTGTTGGCATTCATGGCTGCACAACTGTTTCGGCTGAACGGAGGCACGGATATGTTTAAACCATTATTTGCCTACAGTGGTGCGTCGGTTGGCACCTCGCAGCAAGAAGGTTCTGGAATGATTCACAGTTGGGGTGAACAGAGGTTCTCCCAGCACCTAAATGGGTTCATTCCTCCCACAATCCAAAGACAATGCTGATGGATAATTTACATTTGTCTCTCCAATGGTTTTGTTTGTTACTTTACTTGGGGGGGGGGTGGTAGGAGGTTGGGCTCTAAAATGCTGCCTGGGTTCTGTATCCCAGTTAACCTACAGAAATGCCCTGCCCCAAAAATGATTAAGTTGGGATTATTGTAAGTCTCATCCCATTATGTTCTGCTTAATGCCCTCTACTAGTGTCTTGGAGTGGGTTCTTCATCCCCACCCAGGCATGAATGTTTTGGGCGTCATTCTATTGCTCAACACTTGCGCGCGCACACACACACACACACACCAATTCACCTTGAAGCCATGCTTTTGGACTGTGAAACGAAACAGGAGAACCCGGAGGAAAACCTAAATGGACATGGGGAGAACATGTAAACTCCACACCGATCGGGATTCGTACTTCGGGATCCTTAGTGCTGAGAGGTGGACGTGCTAGAACCGTGCCACCATGTTTGTAAATCACGTTAGATAAAAGTGACTGTGAAATGATGTAATGCGTATATATAACATTTTAATATATATTTTCAGGACAAGAACTTCCGAGGAGAGAGCCGAGGTGATCGTCTAAAACGTGCGTCAGACACCCCTTTTGATTCGGACAGACTTTCTCTGAATACTTGGCTCTGGATCGTCCAGCGATGCCGATTTGGTCCGAGAGGGAACCCTGCCACGATGGCCTTAGTAGACAACGAAGGCCTGGCTCCTTGTCTCCCAGCGACCATCAGTTGTGTCTGTTTTACTTCATGAGCCGTGGATGGATCTAGACTCTTCACCTTTCCAACAAGTCCCTCTTTCAAAATTAAGACTCATTACAAATTTGTTTGGAGAATGATATGTCCAAGGAAGAAGCGGCCTGTCAAGGATGAGGATTTCACCGCCATCGCCGTGCCTTCGATGAAGGGCCACGGGTATCTGGACTACACCATTGAGAGTCATCCATCCCGAGCCCTTCAGCTGATGGACGAACTTCGGCAGCATGGCCTGCTGTGTGACCTGGTGCTACACGTGACCTACAAGGACACCATGGTGGATTTTAAGGTGAGAGTGATTTTATTGTGCAGAGTTGCTCGGTTTCATTCTTTATTAGTATTTAATTGGTTTTAATAGGGCGGCACGGTGGCTTAGTGTTTAGCATGTTCTCCTCTCAGCACTAGGGATTCCCGGTTCAAATCCCCATCTGGGTGGAGTTTCCATGTTCTCCCCGTGTCTGCGTGGGTTTCCTCCGGGTTCTCCGGTTTCCTCCCACAGTCCAAAAACATGGAACAAGTCAATTGAGTTTTCCAAATTGCCCCATATAGAGTGTGTCTGTGTGAGTAAGTGTGTGCCCAGCGATGGATTGGCGCCCTGTCCTGGGTGTGTCTGCCCAGCGCCCGAAACGTTCTTCCCTGGATGGGCATGGGAAACCCCCCCGCGACCCTAATGGAGGATAAAGCGGAAGATAATGGATGAGTGAATGGTTTTAATAGAATTTCTCCAAACTCACCAGCTCACCCCAAATCTTCCAAATCAAATGACTTGCTTTCATTTAATAAAGTTCTCATACGAACCCTTGATCGTAAGCTTTAATTCATTGCAGGTCTTCGTGATGCAGTGAATCTTGGCTCTGCACATTAGTTTTTATGGTTCATTCACGTTATTGACTTTGAACTTCCACTGGAGCGTGGGGGTGGGGTGTGGGTGTGGGTGGGGGGGGGTTGACATTCATTTGATCACTTTGATCTTGTTGTTCTAAAGTCGCGTCAATGTTCTCCAGGTGCACAAGTTGGTCCTGGCGGCCTGCAGCCCGTACTTCAAAGCCATGTTCACGAGTAACTTCAGCGAGTGTCAGGCCTCGGAGGTGACGCTGAGGGACGTGTGCCCCCAGGTGATCGGCCGGCTGGTGGACTACGCCTACACCTCCCGCATCACCGTGGGGGAAAAGTGCGTCCTGCACGTCTTGTTGGGCGCCATGCGCTACCAGATGGAGGAGGTGGCGAAGGCATGCTGCGACTTCCTCGTCAAAAATCTGGAGCCTTCGAACGTTATCGGCATCGCGAGGTTTGCGGAGGAGATCGGCTGCATGGAGCTGCACCAGCACAGCCGGGAGTACATCAACAGTCACTTCAGTGAGGTGAGGGTTGCATGTATAAGGACCATTAAAATCGTCAGGGTCAGCGGCGATGTGAATCAGATACCGGTTTGTGAACAGGAAGTGGAGGCGGGGGTAACTGACCCACCTGTTGTGTGTTTTTAGTTCCAATAGTGTGAGGAAACGATTTTTAACCCATTTAACCCATTTAACCACTTTACATCTCGTTCACAGGGCGGCACGGTGGCTTAGTGGTTTAGCATGTTCTCCTCTCAGCACTAGGGATTCCCGCTTCGAATCCCCATCTGGGTGGAGTTTCCATGTTCTCCCCGTGTCCGCATGGGTTTCCTCTGGGTTCTCCGGTTTCCTCCCACAGTCCAAAAACATGGATCAAGTCAATTGAGTTCTCCAAATTGCCCCATATAGAGTGTGTCTGTGTGAGTGTGTGTGTGCCCAGCGATAGATTGGCGCCCTGTCCTGGGTGTATCTGCCCAGCGCCCGAGACGTTCTCCCCTGGATGGGCATGGGGAACCCCACCGCGACCCTAATAGAGGATGAAGCAGAAGATAATGAATGAATGAATCTCCTTCACAGACAATTACTGCCCTTGTTTCTTAAACCCCGCCTCCAATTCCAAAACTGGTGGCTGACATTCATGTATAGTCTACTACACTATACTGCGTGTTCTCCATTCACAGTCAAATAGAGAACCTCATGGAGCGGCGCATTGAGTCCAGGTAGCTGCACTGCTCAAATAGCAATCTGCTAAAGTCAGAGCGCCACCTGGCTTTTAAAGGGAACGACAAGTGATGCTCTAATTGGTTTACTGCATGTTAAGCTCAAAACAAACCCATAAAGAATTAGGAGAGGTAGTTCATGACTTTGTGCCTTACTTGCCACTCAAGGTATACTTCGGCGTTGATGGCTTGCCTGAAGATCAGTAAAACGGGGTCCGTGGTCTGAGTTAAACACACACTGAGTGAAGTCAGTACACGTTCCCAGGGTGCAATCTGGGGTAGGTACTTTGCTCAAGACCACTTCAGCCATAGTACTTGGTGGAACCGGGGACTTGGTATTAAACCAGGGATCCTCACACGGCAAGACTGGTTCCTTAACCACAAGGCTACCACTGCCCCAGCAGTCTTCCAGACACAATTCAAACACATTTCTCCCAGAAGCACATAAAAAGGAAAGATCTAGGCGTTAAAACCAGATGGCTGATGATCAGGTGATAATTCCACACTTTAACAGAGGTCTCGTATGGTTCCAGGTGACCAAAGAGGAGGAGTTCTTCAGTCTGACGCACTGCCAGCTTCTGGAGCTGATCAGTCAGAACGGGTTGAAGGTGCTGTGCGAGACCGAGGTCTACAAGGCCTGCATCGACTGGGTCCGGTGGGATGTGGAGGCCCGTTCCCAGTACTTCCATGCTCTTCTTAATGCTGTACGGATCTACGCTCTGCCAGCCAAGTTTCTAAAGCGGCAGCTGCAGTCGTGTCCGATTCTCAGCAAGGCCAACGCCTGTAAAGACTTTCTCTCCAAGATTTTTCAAGACATGACCCTCCGCAGGCCCCTGCCGCCCACCCCGCAGCGAGGGACCATGTTGATCTACGTGACCGGTGGTTATAAGCAGCACTCGCTGGCATCCATGGAGGCCTTCGACCCACGAAGCAACACTTGGATGAAGCTGGCGCCGATGGCACAGCCATGCAGCGGTCTCGGGGCCTGCGTGCTCTTCGGGCTCTTCTACATCGCCGGCGGTCGGAACCTTTCACTGCAGAGCAACGTGGACTCTGCGGGGCTGTCGTGCTACAACCCCATGACCAATCAATGGACCCATCTCGCTTCACTCACCATGGCCAGAAACAGAGTGGGCGTCGGCGTGCTCGATGGGAGTATCTATGCAGTTGGAGGATCACATGGCTCCACCCATCACGACACAGTGGAAAAGTATGACTTCATACTTTTATATTCAATAGATAAGATTTAATCAGATGTATATAAATACACCACCACCTTCTTGCTTCGTCACCTCCACTTATCATATAGATGGACTTTATAGTTTTATAATTCCAGACTGTAGTCCATCTGTGTTCTTTGTTGTTGTTAGTCCCCTGTTGGTTCTCTGTTCTCTGTTGGTCAGGAGCATCACAGAACAGGTCTCATTTGGGTGGTGGATTGTTTATTGTCAGTTCTGCACTGACACTGATGTGATGAGGGGGTTTTAGTGGCGATCTGGGTGGTTTCCATGCTCTCTGGTTTCCTCAATGAATTGACTGCTTTAAAAGCGATTGATCGGCCCCCGAAACATTCTCCCCTGGCATGGGGACCCCACCAGAGGTTTAAACAAAAGATGATGTCATCATATCTGTAATAATTAATCAGTAGGAATGTTCGATATTTGTCTCAGGTACGATCCGGAGACGAACAGGTGGTCGTTCGTGGCACCCATGTCAGTGGCACGTCTGGGGGCAGGTGTGGCATCGTGTGGTGGAGCCCTGTATGCTGTTGGTGGTTTTGATGGGCAGAACCGGTGGAAAACAGTAGAACGCTACCATGTGGACACAAACACCTGGCACCTCGTAGCGCCTATGAACACAGCGCGCAGTGGTTTAGGTGAGTCAGCGTGTTCTGATTGTAGTTTTTAAACTGCTGCATGGAAAAGAAACCATGATGTCTGAGACACAGCGCACCGGGAAGTTTCTCTACCCCAGTAGATGGTTAAAGAGAGTCGGGTTTTAATCTTAAGATTGGAGGAGGTTTAAATGTTCACGTCTTCGATTTCTTTACCGTATCGTGTAGGTCTGGTGTCCGTGGACTCGTTCCTCTACGCCGTGGGAGGCTACGACGGCCAGAGCCAACTCAACACCGTCGAGAGATATAATGTAGCCAGAGATGTTTGGGAGCCAATGGCCTCCATGGTGCACAGTCGCAGTGCTCACGGGGTCACGGTTTACAATCACAAGATCTTTGTATTTGGTAAGTTTGAAATGTAGGAACCTAATTTATATTGTACAGAGGAAACCGTTTGGAGCAGTGGTTAGTTAGGGGTTGGATGTTAGTTTGGAGCGGTGGTTAGTTAGGGGTTGGATGTTTGTTTGGAGCAGTGGTTAGTTAGGGGTTGGATGTTAGTTCGGAGCAGTGGTTAGTTAGGGGTTGGATGTTAGTTTGGAGCAGTGGTTAGTTAGGGGTTGGATGTTAGTTTGGAGCAGTGGTTAGTTAGGGGTTGGATGTTAGTTCGGAGCAGTGGTTAGTTAGGGGTTGGGTGTTAGTTTGAAACAGTGGTTAGGAGTTGGATGTTAGTTTGGAGCAGTGGTTAGTTAGGAGTTTGGTGTTAGTTTGGAGCAGTGGTTAGTTAGGAGTTGGGTGTTAGTTTGGAGCAGTGGTTAGTTAGGGGTTGGGTGTTTGTTTGGAGCAGTGGTTAGGAGTTGGGTGTTAGTTCGGAGCAGTGGTTAGTTAGGAGTTGGGTGTTAGTTTGGAGCAGTGGTTAGTTAGGAGTTGGGTGTTAGTTTGGAGCAGTGGTTAGTTGGTTCTGTTGGGGCCAGTTAAGTTTACCTTGACCATCAAACTCTACAGTTTTTAATGTCTGTATGTCTTTAATTTATTTATTATTTAAACCTTTGTTTTATTTTTTACTTCCTCTATTTATTTCCTTCATGAAGGTGGCTTCAACCAGAATGGCTTCTTGTCCAGTGTGGAGAGCTATTGCCCAGTAAGTAACCAGTGGACATATGTGACTGAAATGCCCGTGGGTCGCAGCGGGATGGGAGTCGCGGTGACCATGGAGCCATGTCCCGGCTGCCTCACAGAGGAAGAGGAGGAGGTGTGAGGAAGAAGATCCAGCTTTGATCCAATTAAGGACGCCATGTGTCTCACATACAGCTCGGCTCACGAACATCGTGGTACATTTTGAACTCCTGCACCTCTGCAGAGTAAACGACACGGGGCCTTTCTTTTGTGCGCAGTGTTTGTTCTTGGGATTAAAATAAGAAGGCAAGCAACGGACTTCGTCCTGAGTGATGTGGTGAAATGAATGTTGTATTGTTTATTTAAAAACTTCAATAAATGTTTTGCGTGCACCTCTGATGAATCAGGGTTACACTACACGCTGTCTGATGTCTGACTCGGTCTCATCTGGTTCTACTGGCTCGGGGCTAAAGGTTGTTTGTGAGTCGGCGTCGACAGCTGAAGACAGAATCTAGCAGAGTGTAAAGAGCGACGCAGGCGCAGGTTTTTGGCCTCCTGCGTTACGGTCCAGTCCAAATACATCAAACCTTTGATGGCGAGTCTAATCTGTTAGTGTGTGCTATTAGTCAGCGACTCGGTCTGAACGTTTCTGTCAACGGCCAATAAAAACTGAGCATGGAACGTAGGAAGTAGATGGAGAAGCACAGCCATGTGTTTGCTGCGGGGTGTGGTGGCATGATGGTTTATCAGCCTGGAGGTTAAACCCAGATCCATGAATCACGGCTGGTTCAAGGTTTCCGTTTCATTGTGTTGCCTGTAGCCGGATAGAACCACGTTCTGATGTCCATCTTGGTCTTTCACATCAAGGGGAGAACAATTCAGGTGCTGGGCAGATGCACCAAGACAGCGCCAATCTATCGGTGGGCACAATTGCTCACACACTGTATAGGGGCAATTAAGAGCAGACAATTTACCTTGAATCCAGGCGGCACGCTGGTTTAGTGGTTAGCACGTTCTCCTCTCAGCACTAGGGATTCTCGGTTCGAATCCCCATCTGGGTGGAGTTTCCATGTTCTCCCCGTGTCCGTGTGGGTTTCCTCCGGGTTCTCCGGTTTCCTCCCACAGTCCAAAAACATGGATCAAGTCAATTGAGTTCTCCAAATTGCCCCATATAGAGTGTGTCTGTGTGAGTGAGTGTGTGCCCAGCGATAGATTGGTGCCCTGTCCTGGGTGTATCTGCCCAGCGCCCAAAACGTTCTCCCCTGGATGGGAATGGGGAACCCCACCGCGACCCTAATAGAGGATAAAGCAGAAGATAATGAATGAATGAGGGCGGCACGGTGGCTTAGTGGTTAGCACGTTCGCCTCTCAGCGCTAGGGATTCCCGGTTCGAATCCCCATCTGGGTGGAGTTTCCATGTTCTCCCCGTGTCTGCGTGGGTTTCCTCCGGGTTCTCCGGTTTCCTCCCACAGTCCAAAAACATGGATCAAGTCAATTGAATTCTCCAAATTGCCCCTATAGAGTATGTTTGTGTGAGTGAGTGTGTGCCCAGCGATGGATTGGCGCCCTGTCCTGGGTCTATCTGCCCTGCGCCCGAGACGTTCTCCCCTGGATGGGCATGGGGAACCCCACCGCGACCCTAATAGAGGATAAGCGGGAGATAATGAATGAATGAATAATGAATGAATGAATTTACCTTGAATCCATGTTTTGTATGTGTGAGGAAACCGGAGAACCCAGAGGAAACCCATGTAGACACGAGAACATGGAAACTCCAGTCAGATCAGGATTCAAACCTGGAACCGCAGCACTGTGAGGAGAACGTGCTAAACTAAGCCACCATTCCACCCAGAAGCCCCATCACATCAGCAAAACAATGACTTGCAGGGGTTCCGTTACAGGATTGTGGTCCAATCATCATGCACACGACCGCAGGTTCGTTGTGAGATGTTGGTAGTGCACTAGATGCCGAGCCAGAATCGAAATCCGAACAATACTAGATGCCTGACACACTAAACAGTGCACTGGACCAGAGTTCAGCTTCACGCTGGTTCTGTATCCCAGACGACGAACCCACCGCAGACGCAGTGTGATCATGCTGTTCATGTTGGGTCTGCATAAGCCAGGATGCCTCCTGCTTAATCTGCGTCTCCATAGCAACCAGACATTGAGCAACAGGTGGAAGTCATGCAGGGGATGATGGACATTCTGTTCAGGAGGCATGCAAATCTCTGACGATCCATCAGGAAAACATTCCGAGTTTCTAATGAGCTTCTGCTGAAAAAGCAGAGTATTTAAAGCTTCATCTTCTGTTCAGCCACCTCTGAGATATCTCCTGATGGATACGCTGCAGCTCTCTAGATAACCACTAGGTGGAGGGATAGGACTTTAACAGGAAGCCAGCTGCTGTGCATGAGTGCTTACCAGCTCTCTTTTCAAAGAGCTTGAAGACAGAGGTGTTTTTATTTAGTTATTAGCTGTTTAGTCTTCAGTAGTTGAGAAACTTCTACAGGAAGAAGGTTCTTCATGAAGATGATTGGAGTCCAGAACTTAAGTAGAAAGAAGGTAAGAAAGCCATAGAGTTATTTGCCATGTGTTGCTCCAGGTTCTAATCTTATTATCTTCAACTTAATCCTATACTGGGGACTAGGGGTCGTTTCAAGCGCTGGGCAGATACACCCAGAACAGGGCCCCATTCACTGACACACATGCCATCAAAGACACCATATGGGGCAAATAAAAGCAGTCAATTTACCTTAAATCCATGGTTTTTAGACTGTGGGAGGAAACTAGAGAACACGGAACCCATGGCTTATCCTATTATTCATTCATTCATTCATTATCTCCCGCTTTATCCTTTATTAGGGTCGCGGGGGGGGGGGGGGGTTCCCCATGCCCATGCCCATCCAGGGGGGAAAGTTTCGGGCGTCAGGCAGATACACAATGACTTGATCCATGTTTTTGGACTGTGGGAGGAATCCCATGCAGACACGGGGAGAACATGGAAACTCCACCCAGATGGGGATTCGAACCGGGAATCCCTAGTACTGAGAGGAGAACATGCTAAACCACTAAGCCTTATTCTATTAATACAATTCCAAATAAATTCTTAAATCTTGATTGTTTAAGTTACTATGGCTACGTCCCAAATGCCCTCCTGTGTACTACACAGTGGGCTGAAGCCCGAGCTGAGGGTGGCTATGACCGGCTGAATGAGAAGCCCTTTTAAAGTGTGTTTTTCCCATGATTCAACTGGAGCTCAATGCCATGAGCAGGCTGAGAATGTGAACCCTGTCAGAAAGTGGACCGAGTGGAACTTTAGCGGTGGTACACATGGCGTTCATAACATAGCTGGCGTGGTGGTGTCTGAGGTTGCACGGTTGCGTAAATCACTAAAGTAAAGGCCCTTAAGCTTCTTCTTGGTGTTTGTACAGAGTATATAAACTCATGCTTCTCAACACAAGGGTGTCACGGAGCATCTGTGCGGGTCAGCCAGGTCGTCATGGACTGGTCATCAGAAGGTCATCAGAAGGTCACACACATACGGTTCTATTTAATGCGTAACGGGTGCTTGGTTTTATACACCTGTAAAAATATGACTCCCCCAAATTTATTGAGGAAGATGTGTCTTTACAGTGTGTACACCTCGCTGTGATCATGGACATGTCCTCGTTAGTATGGTCTACTTATAAAACATCTATCCATTCGTTATCTTCCGCTTAATCTTTATACTAGGGTCGAAATTCTAGGGTTTCCCATGCCTGTCCGTGGGTCAACATATTGGGCGCTGGGCAGATACACCCAGGAAAGGACGCAAATCCATACGTTACGCCCAAAACACCCGTGAATAAGAGTTACTGCATTCCTTTTGTGAGTTTTGAGCCGCACTACGCATACTTTTCCCATTGTTACTATACAGAGACACACTGACACGCCCTAAATGAAGCTGCGCGGTGCTCGATTAACGCCGCGCTCCCAAAAACAAAGACTTCTGAACGCGCCGCAGACGCAGTTTCCAGTTCCATTTGAAATGTGTGGACAGAAAGGACTGTGAACACTATAAACCATAATGCTTCCTGATTGGCTCTTATCATTCACATCTCAGTTCCCTATTAGTCTTCTTCTACCTTTCCTTTCCGGAATTGCTTCTTGTTCATCGTTTCTTGTAACCAAGCAACCAGCTGCAGCGTAGACAACCTGCTTCCTGCTCCAACCGGTATGCGCAGCCCAGTGCAGACGAGCAGCCGCGTCAGCAGATTTGATTCTGAACACTGATTATTTCTCTAAACAGGGGTTGTTTGGATTTTAATACGCTGTTTCATAAGGGGGCAGCACGGTGGCGTAGTGTTTGGCATGTTCTCCACTCCGCGCTGGGGATCCAGGTTCGACTCCTGATCGGGGTGGAGGTTGCATGTTTTTCCCGTGTGTGTGAGTTTCCTTCAGATCCTGGATTTAGGGTGAATTGGCTGTGCTAAATTGCCCCTATACGTGTGTGCAAGTGTGTGCCCAGTGATAGATTGGCGCCCTGTTCGGGGTATATCTGCCCAGTGCCCAAAATGTTCTCTCCTGAATGGACATGGGGAACCCTTCCTCCCCCTTATAGAGGATTAAGTGGAGGATAATGGATGGATGAGTGGCATGGTGGTGTGGTGGTTGGCTCATTCGCTACTCGGCGCTGGGGATCCAGGTTGGAATCCCGATCTGAGTGGAGTTTGCATGTTCTTCACGTCAGCGTAGGTTACACTATTAGGATGAAGTGAAAGATAATGGATAAACAACTTTGCTGTAATTATCCACCCATTATCTTATCCTATATTAGGGTCGCGGGGGGTTGCCCATGCCCATCCAGGGGTGAATGTTTTGAGCGCTGGGCAGATACACCCAGAACAGGGTGGCAATCTATGGCTGGGTACACACTCACTCACACAGACACACAAACACACTCTATATGGGGCAATTTGGAGAATTGAATTGACTTGATCCATGTTTTTGGACTGTGGGAGGTAACCTGAGAACCTGTAGGAAACCCATGCAGACACAGGGAGAACATGGAAACTCCACTCAGATTGGGATCCGAACCGGGAATCCCTAGTGCTGAAAGGAGAACATGCTAACCACTAAGCCACCGTGCCGCCCTTTCTGTGACAATTAGTGACGTGCATATTCCAAAAGTAATGAACCTGATGTTCAGGGCGTGGAAGATCAGTGGTTAAGGCGTTGGACTAGCAATCTGAAGGTTGGGGGTTCAAATCCCAGGTCCACTGAAGTTACCAGTGTGGGTCCTTGATCAAGACCCTTAACCCTCATTGCTCCAGGGATGCTGTGATTAACCCTGTGTTCACCTTGTAAGGCGCTTTGGATAAAAGCGTCCAATAAATGACCAAATGTAAATGTAATGTAGAACAGGATGCCATGTGTCCTTATAGAAGCTTATGTTTGAATGAAGCTTTGATTAATCGAGTAATGAAGACAGCAGTGCTGTCGACTTGTTGTTTGTTTCGGAGTCCTTTGTAATAAACGCACTTTGTTTTGAGCCGTGGTCAAATCACTGCATTCATCCAAATTGCAGTTCACGTGCTTATCTCATGGCTGTGCTATAGACATGCACAGCAGACCTTGTGAAGCCACTCAGCTCTGGTTGGCAGCCAGGAAGCCACGCTCTTGTACAGACTGCGAGGGGAACATTTGGTTTTGGACGTCACTCGGTGAACATGTCCATGGCTTTAATGCCTTGTGTCTGTGACATACAAGCAGATTTAATAAATCTCATCATATAAACACGGTAACCTGTTTGGAGGTTCCGCACAAAAAGTCTGGAGTAAGGACTGTGAGTTTGAGTCCTATCCCATCCAACTTCTGAACCGTGGAGCAGAGTGTTTTAAATTCCTCAGACATCACCTCTACTGCTGCAGTCACTCTCATTACACCATACATGTACAGACGTAGCCTTAGACACTACTGATTATTCACATTCTAACTTTCTCATCCTAATAAGCATCCAGGAGGGTGCTGGAGCCTATCCCAGCTCTCAAGAAAAGTATGGTGAGGTAATCTATAGATCCTATGAATAGTCAGTGAAACACAATGTTCCATATGATCCTTCCTCAAAAGCCATAGGAACACAGGGGGAACATGCAAATCCACCAAAAGGATATCCATCCATCCATTATCTTTCACCTAATCCTCTACTGGGTTCACAGGGTTTTCTGGACCAGAGAACCCAAAGAAAACGCACTCAGATATGGGGAGAACATGGAAACTTCACCCAGATCAGGACTCAAACCTGGATCCCCAGCACTGAGAGGAGAACATGTTAACCACTACACCACCATGCCTTTCCCCACCACCCACCAAAAGAATATAACATGCTTACTGGGACTTAAACCCAGGACTTTTTGCTGTGGGGCAGCGGTGTAGATGACAAAACTTAGTGGAAAGAAGGTTTAGAACTAGTTCTAAGTTCCAGAACGAGATAGAAGATGCCGAAGCTCCGCCCTGATGCTGTTTCCATTAAGATCCGTAATTTAAAATGCTGCCTAACAGGCAAGAGTTCGACTTCTATAAAACGTAATTAAAGGTAAGGCAATTATCATATTTAATATCAACACGAGCCTAAAGGAATCGTCCCCAACACCTTTAAAAGTATGTGTGTGGGGGGTGGGGGTGGGGGCAGAATATTTGCCATCATTGACTGATGAGCCGTTCCAGATGACTCACTGCAGACAGACAGAGCCACCTTATTTTTAGCTCGTCACAAAGCCCTTTAGCACCAGAGCCTTTTCAAAAAATAATTTTCCTAGTATTGGCAACCGAGTGGGCGTGGACATATCAGTGGAGATCAGTTTGGCATCTGTCTTGAGTCCCTGCTCTGTTTGACCTTGTGGTTTATTCTGCTGTATATAAACTTATTTAGGGTAATAAATGGGGCAATTGTTTCACACAAGTTATCAATACCGTATAATTAAGCATTCAATCATTTTCCAAATTCCAATTGCCATTGTCACCAGCACGCCAGGGAAAAGTTGTGACCTGTCCTGGGTGCCCCTGTTCTCTGCCCACACCCGAAACATTCTCCCCTGGATGAGCATGGGAACAACCCCCCACCCCCGCAAGCCTAGTAGAGGATTAAGCAGAAGATAATGAATGGATGGATGGACATGTAGTCTGCGCATTATACAAATCAGTGAGGAGTCACAGATTTTGGCTTTTTTGGTGGAACATCCAAGACCACTGCATGAATCAGGCCTCCGCTAGGACCTCGCTTGATAATGAGCAACATTCAAGGCCTTTATTTCACGCGATAATCTCTTTCTCTCTGTGTTTAAGTTCTGAAAGTGATTGCATTTTCTAGCGATTGTTTGTTTTGCGGCGGCACGGTGGCTTAGTGGTAAGCATGTTCTCCTCTCAGCACAAGGGATTCCCGGAGTTTCCATGTTCTCCCCGTGTCTGCGCGGGTTTCCTCTGGTTTCTCTGGTTTCCTCCCACAGTCCAAAAACATGAATCAAGTCAATTGAGTTTTCCAAATTGCCCCATATAGAGTGTGTTTGTGTGTGTGTCTGTGTGAGTGAGTGTGTGCCCAATGATGAATTGGCACCCTGTCCTTGGTGTATCTGCCCAGCGCCCGAAACGTTCTCCCCTGGATGGGCATGGGGAACCCCCCCCCCCCCACGACCCTAATATAGGATAAAGCGGAAGATAATGAATGAATGAATGTTTGTTTTGCTGGAGCAAATAAAGGTTGCACTCAGATCAGCATCACGTTCTTCACAGTGATGAACCGATCAAGACTGATTTATCATCCGGGTTCACGTGCACACGTTCCGATCTCTGCAAGAACACTGACCCCAGACAAGTGGACGGACCGAAATGCAGTCTGCCGTCTGTGAAGCAGGAAAGTGGAGCGAGAAAAGGTTAACATCCGACTCTTTGGTTCTCACACAATAAACTGAGCATGAACGTTTCAAGTCCTAATTGTTTTGACAGGTTCCACTGTTGCTATGGAGCGGGGGAGTCTGTGCAACTTTACTGATGTCCTTTGACATTTCGTTCCGTGCGCAGTACAGTGGCGCTGGGAAGTTTGTGAACCCTTTAGAACAAACAAGAGACGCTGGGACTGTTGTACTGTGTGTATGATGTACACATACTCACATGCTCTGCGCACTCACAATAGATCTCTTACATTTCCATTAACCTCGTAAGGGACCGACAAGGGTCTGGATGCTGCCCCGGGGCCATAAGACACCTTTAGAATTTTAGTATTTCTGCATTACGAGAGAGAGAACAACACAAGGCGGTCAATTAAGATGGAACCAGCAGCACTGCAGTGTTATTAATCATGATTATTTGTCAGGGCGGCACGTGGCATAGTGCTCAGCACGTCCGCCTCTGAGCGCTGGGGATCCAGGTTCGAATCTTGATCTGGGTGGAGTTTCCATGTTCCCCGACTTGTCCACATGTTGTTTCCTCCTACAGTCCAAAAACATGGATTCAAGGTGAATGAGTCGAGTTGTTTCTGGAAGATGCTGAATGTCTCAGCACCATGGACAGAGTTGGGAATAACATCCCACCATTTAACATTCATTATCTTCCGCTTTATCCTCTATTAGGGTCGCGGGGGGGTTCCCCATGCCCATCCAGGGGAGAACGTTTCGGGTGCTGGGCAGACACACCCAGGACAGGGCGCCAATCTATCGCTGGGCACACACTCACAGACACACTCTATGACCTTGATCCATGTTTTTGGACTGTGGGAGGAAACCGGAAAACCCGGAGGAAACCCACGCAGGCACGGGGAAAACATGGAAACTCCCCACAGATGGGGATTCGAACCGGGAATCCCTAGTGCTGGGAGGTGAACGTGCTAACCACTAAGCCACCGTGCTGCCCCACCATTAAACAGTGATAAACAAAATAGTGTGAGAACTGGCACCACAGTGAGGTTGAAGCACCAGACGACTTCCGTCACTCTAGAGCAGTGAACAAGTTGTAGTGTATCTTGGGAAAACAGAGTATATGTAATAGCGAACAGATCCAGAGATTGTCCTGTGGGCCGGAGTCTAGTACTGAATGTGGACAGATACAGGCAGCCAATGGAGAGAGAGAGGAGTATAGAGTAGTGGACTAACATGGGCTCCTATGATATGTACACTGTAGGAACATGTACCCAAATGTGTAACCCAGTGAGTCTATACTGTATGTGTGGCAAAAGTATGTGAGCTTATTTGGTATCTTTAAGAGAGCTGTAAATTAACGCACATCAGGCTGGATAGTACGGTTCCCCCTCCTCCAGCCACAACAGCGTCAGCTCTGAGATGTTGGTGGACTTCCACTCATGAGGTGCTGGTTGGTCCATTTGTTACAGGTCAGGGTTGAAACGTTTTGACGCGGACATTGCCAAAATGAAAGTCTAAAGGGTTCCCAAACTCTTACGCACCCTTGTAAATGTATCTGCGCCATCACCACACTGTTCACTTACACCAGCACTGTGTCATGATGCTCCCTCCATCAGACGTCATTATCTGCACACTGTTCTTGAAATCACGTGTCGCTCGTCTTTCCCTGAACATGAGTGGGATGATTAACCGCAATGTTCCTGCTCTATTGTACTGAAGTCTCTGGATTCTAGAGTGCGATTTCGGGATGCAGCTTTGTTCCGCAAATGAGGTTTTTTTTGTAAGTGGGCATGGCAGATAACTGTAATACCGTACTGTCCATTTCTTATTCTTCTCTGCAGAACAGCTGGTCTCACTGCTTTGAGGTCGTCCTGCAGTATTTTTTGCGTGACGGGCAGCGTCTCTCTTATCTTCCATAACAAACCTCTGTGAGCATGTTGTGAAATCTTGCATGACTCAGCTTGCCAGGAATGATTACTTGTGGTTCCATGAACTTTCCACCTGCATGATATTGAACTAATTAAACTTACAAGAACGCTGGATGAACCTGCGCTGGTTATAGATCTAGTTTTAGAATTTCTTGTTATCTGTGTGTTCCATGTTGACTTCATGTTGCACATACAGCGCAGTTTCTACAGAAAAACACTCCACTCGCGGTACTTTGCAGCAGAGGCGTCTTTCGCCGAGGTTTTCGTTCAAGGCAGCTCCATTTCAATCTTGAGATATTGATCACATACAGAAAGTGATCAATCTTCATTTCAGACGAATACTGGCTGTTTAAACTAGTTTCATCTCATTATTACTAACATTGAGTGCATTGTTGGTCTGTAGATACTGACAACTTTTATTTACTTTCAATCTGTTCTATTGGTTGCAGCCTACTGTAAAAAGACGCTGCTTAACCAATCTGTTGTGTTGAAACGCAAATATGACCCGGAGTATTTGAAATGTGGACCTTTGTTCAGGGCAGGCTTATTAGTTTCTTTAAATTGCTCTTTTTTGCATGCATATGGATGTTTAAATGTGCTTTTGAAGGGTATTTTTTTAAATATTAATTTGTGTTGACCATGTTATTTACACTAAATCTGGCAATGTAATTGGTGATGTAGGGTTTGCAGGTACTCATCCATAGAAATCCATGCCAATAAGTTCTGTTTTTTATTTGTTATTGTAAATGAAAGCGGATGTTTGAAGCGCTGCAGACTTGGTGCTATGGGCCTAAGAACTCAAGGACCTTACTGTTTAATTTTAAAGTTGCTTACTCACAAAATAAAGTTCTTTTTTTACAAAATGAAAAATGTATTAGACTAAAGCTCTCTGTGCAATTGTTTACTTCCATACTACATAGTAATTAAAAGTATTAAGTGAAGTTGGCAAGTACGTCCATTCATTATCTTCCGCTTTATCCTATATTGGGGTCGCTGTGGGGTTCCCCATGCCCATCCTGGGGAGAACGTTTCGGGCGCTGGGCAGATACACCCAGGACAGGGTGCCAATCTATCGATGGGCACACACTCACTCACACACACACGCACACAACACACTCTATGGGGCAATTTGGAGAACTCAATTGACTTGATCCATGTTTTTGGATTGTGGGAGGAAACTGGAGAACCCGGAGGAAACCCATGCAGACATGGGGAGAACATGGAAACTCCACCCAGATGGGGATTCGAACCGGGAATCCCTAGTGCTGAGAGGCGAACGTGCTAACCACAAGTTAGCACGTTCTGCCGCAAGTATGTCCAGATCAAGTAAAAAAATAATAAAGCAGAATTATCGAATGTGGTCTACTAAACCTGGAGAACTTTATAAAAAGCAACCACAGAACTCTAAACCATCCCATGATTTACCAGAACCTAATGAGGACAAACTGGGAAAGAAAAAATGCTGAAAAGTTAATTGGTTGTTCAGAAGTGTTTTTTTTAACCTTTTATTAAAGGTTCTATGGTGAACATGGTGCATTCAGGATTGTGTGGGTACCACATACCCTTTGACCCAAAGTCGCAGTTCCAATCTAGTGCATACTGGCTAAGTATGTCAATATGGACACATCGCTCTGTAAAGCTGTCTTTTGACAATGGCTGCTTTTAAAAGTGCTTAATAAATAGACTTGACCTGACAGATACTTGAGTTCTGCAAAGTTTCCACTGACCTCTTGGTTACTTTCCGGATCAGTATCCTCACAGCTGACTCATCCAGTTTGGATAAACGAGTCATGATGTTGATGGTGGCTGTGTGACAAAGTACTTTTCTCTGAACCGTGTTTAGGCTTAAAGTTAAAGCTGGGGGTACAAACTGTCACAGAGGGGACGATAAGATACAGACACTATATTTGGACCATGATGTACACTGTACTGGGACCCCTACAGGAGCTGTTTGGATATCCCCCCAAATGGTTCTCCATTGCATAACAGGTTCCAGTCTTCTAAAAAAGCTTTCAGTATGATTTTGGAGCCTCTATGGGGATTTACATACAGCACCCCCTGGAAAATGCAGGGTAAAGGCCTTGCGTAGGATCACACTTTGCCAACATCTAATGGATGTTCTCTGGATATGAATCCCCTCTCCCCCCACCTTCAGATTGACCCTCAACACTAAGCTTAAACTTATAGTACAAACACTGATGAATAAATTTTTAATGACCAGGTTGTATTACTGTTGTCTTCACATAGGGGGCGCTAAATAGCTTTAGAAACTTGGCTGGAATTTAGTTGCAAGAGCCTGGAGCCCACAGCGAGATGCCTTTTCAGCTGGACGAGTGGTCAGTGAGCACCCCACCAACAGAACATGTCCAAAATGACCAATTGCATACTACAGATATAGAGAAAAAGTGGGAACGCATGGCAAACAAGAATGTCCAGAACGCGTGAGGGTTTTTAGGAGGCAAAAATTTACTTAATGACCTCCTGAACTGGAAACCATTTTGAAGAAAGTGTCCTCAGCACACTGCAATCCCATAATTCCACCACCACTAACAACAATGTCACTGCAGTGCTGAGAATGTTCCATCAAACAAGCAGTAGCTGATCTGTAGTGGTCCAGTGTCCAGTTGGGTCCTGATCAATAGAGAACAATCTAAAGTGGATTATTAAAGTATTTAGAGAAGCACATGGACTACAAACGCATATTATAGGACTACAAAGTTCATCTACATGATAATTGGAACTGTAAACAAGGTGTATTCAATAAAGTGTACATGTTTATGGAAAATACCAATGTTTAATCTCATTAAAGGTCTAACTTGATGACACTTGTGGTCAGTCTTTACCTTTAATCTCACTTATTCATTGTGTACTCTCACTGTTCCCGTTCCCTCTGAGGAACATGGATGGGGACCAATAACATTGGTGTAAAAACACAAGTAAATAAATCATGAATTAGTGTCTGACGCCATGATTTGTTTGTTCTGGCATCTGTAGGCTTTTGTGATCTCTGGCCACTGTTGGGTGGAGCGTTTGCCACGCTCATGTCGTCTTCCACCCGGAGCACCACATACCATCAGGACACCCCAAACCTTAGGTGTCTTAGGGTCTCCGGATGGCGTGGACGACGGGGGGGATGGATGATGAAGAGTGAATTCCAAATGCAACTTTTGGAAGTTCAGGGCTACGTGCATGTGTGAGGGGAGAGTCTCGCGCACGCCAAGCAGTCGACGTGCGATTCAACCCGCTGCTGAGGCGGAGGGGAAAAAACCGACAAAAAAAACAAAACGACCCCCTCCAAATGACGCTTTGCTAACGTTTAATCTGCATCTGCAGCCGACGCTGTACCTGTATAGACGTGTAAACACGAATATACGGAGTTCGCGGCGGCAGAGTGTGAGAAACGCGACGGCGGAACTCGCCACTAGTTTCTCTCCAAACTCGCCTCAGAGGCGCGCGCGCGCGGCCGGTTTCAAGCTCCCCACTCGGTGAATTGATTCTACTACAGGGCCGCCCGAAACCGGCCGCGAGCGGCGGGGGTGGCTCGAGTCGCACCGTGGGCTTTTACTCCCCGAAACGCGCGACGTGCGTCCGTTAAATCGACCTGGTCGCCGCAAAAACGTCGCCACACGCGTGCCCCGGCTGCGTGTTTTGCGGAGCCGCGGCTCCCTCGCCGTGTCCGAGGACCCACGGGCACGGCGCTCTCCCCCCTGCGCGCGAATGGAACGTTCCACAATTTATTCCAGGGAAAGACTGACAGTTTTTTGGGTCATGAAGCAGCTGTTCAAGTCAGCGGCTCGCCCTCCCTCCGCGGGAATAAGCAATTTTAAATTAGAAAAGTAAGATTTTCGGCGTCAAAACACTTCCAAGTTGTGTTTTGATTACGGATACACTATGCACATTCGCTTTTTGAATGCATTGTGTCAAGCACGGGACATAAACCCCATAATATTTAATCATTATTTATATAAACGAGTTCATACTGTACTAATATATAATGTGCAGCACGTTATATATTTGTAAATATATACATGTGCAGCGCAATAAGGAGTAATAAGGGAATGAGGTCTACGTGGGGAGACGCCGTGGCTTTATTATCTGAACGTATGAAATAAAACGTGCGATGTCGTTTCCTCCTGTGTTATTATAATATCAGACTGGGTTAAAAAGTTATCATAAATTATTCACATCAGATTGACTTCCATTTGCTAGATTAGTGTTCCTTATTACCCATGAGACTTGCACTGTGAGCCATTACAGTACGAAAAATTAAGCACAGGATAGCACTATTTATATTACAGCCCAGGTTCTGCACAGCGCTCTTGTTCCTGAGCATCTTCCGGGGAAGTTTGCGATGCTGAATGTTCACCTCGCCGGGAAGAGCGACACGGAGGCTCTCGTCTCAAAGGCCCAGGTGTCGGGTTCCAGTTACGTAGTTGTTTTTCACGCTTTAACACACCCAATTCAACTTATCGGCCGATTAGTAAAGTCCTTCATGATGGAGGAGTCCAGTATTAGAACACAGAAAGTGCCTTTTCAGCAGTTTGGAACTCGATTTGCAAACCCCATTGGCTCCTTTTCGACTGGATGCTTGAGTGTATCGAGACATAGGCATGATGGGATACTGCCCAGGGAGGCATCATTACAGGGGGTGGTGCTGGTGGCCCGTAAATTAAATAAATAATTTAATTAAATATGTGTGTGCATGTATCTGTCAGTCGTGTTTCTTTGGTTACTATAGTCCAGTTTACAATAATTTTTAACCATAGTTTATGAACCATCCAATCCGTGGGGCATTCAGTGTCTACAATGTACCTATTACCATGTTTCTGGAATGTGGGAGGTAACCAAAGTACACCCACTTAAGCACAGGGAGGACATGCAGACTCCACATTGAAAGGACCTTTTGGTTGCAACATCTCGGAATCAAACCCGGGACCTCCCTGCTGTAAGGTGGTTGCTACACCACTGCACCACCAGGTAATATAAATAGACTTGTTAAAAGCCCACAATGCAAAGCAAATAAACCTTATATTAATATAACTCAGTACTAAAACTAATTTAAATCCACTCTGCACAGACTCAGTAATTGCGCCCCTGCCCCCAAAAACAACATTTATACATCTTTTGCTGCAATTAAAGCTGTAGGTGTCTTAGTGTATGTCTTTATTAGCTTATGTCTTTATCTAGCCCACAGCAAATTAATTTAAATTAATGGCAAAGAATGAGAATACATGTATATTACATTACATTACATTTGGTCATTTACCAGACGCTTTTATCCAAAGCGACTAACAAGTATCCCAACTTGATAGTTGGGTTTAGAACACAGGGCTTGGTTTGTGACCTAAAGGTCCTCGTTTTGATTCCCTGCCCCAACAAGTTGGCTAAGGCACCTAACCCTGTTCCCCGGGTACTACTTACAAGGCTGCCCACCACTCATGTGCATGTGTGCTCACTTCACTCAGTGTGTGTATATGTGTGTGTTTCACTGCACGGATGGGTTAAATGTGGAGGGCATGTTCCTCTGTGTGTACGCAAGGTGGGCAAAATAATGACATAAAAATAACTAAATATGAGCTACACTAATCTTACACTAATGTCTTTTCCTGCAAACAGTGCAAACGTTAATTTACGCATAATTGGTCTTAAATTAAAAAATTAAAAACACCAAACAAAACATTTACATAACCTAAATATGTTTCCCCCACGCACTGAAGCACTAATCACTCTCTCCACCAATCACTGGTGTTGCTGCATGAACCACATAGAGATAGTGAGCCCTCTCGAGTTGTTTCTTGGTGATTGTACAGAATATATAAACCTCCAAGGGGTTCTAAAGAGTAAGTATGATAAATGTTGTGGTAATTGAAGCAACAGTGTAGATTTGTATAGGACACACACACACACACACACACAAACAAACTATTGGAGGGTACACAGTTTCAGAGTGGTTAAAGGTCCTGGGTTTGATTGCTAGGTTGGGAGGACAAGGCCCACTCTTTTAGTGGAAGGAGAACTGACACTTGTAGAAAACTACAAAATAATCATAATAATACATTTTAAAAAGAAAAAAACCCAACAGTTTACATAGGGCATTATGAGGCATTATAAGCATATTCAAGCATTATAATCCATGCAAGTTCATATCTTGTAATGATAATGTTAGACTTCCTACAAACCAATAAGGGTAGTCTTTTTAAATATAAAAAAAAACAGGTCAGGGGCTATAAATGTAAGCTACTTTGGAAACGCTAACATTTGCTGCATGGCTCTCGTTCCAAACGAAGCATTACGGTCCATATTTATTTCGGCCTTGATGTGATACGAGCGGTAAAATCCAGATCTCCTGAATCATTATGCCGTGCCAGTCTGTCTTCTCGTGCATCAGCTGCAGATGCCCACCCTCTGCATCTGCAAAAATGGATTACAGCTATAATGCGATCCTGGTTGGCATGGGGATGCTGGTCAATCTCTGCGATTTAAATGAAGATTTAGGCCAGACAATTGCTGTCCCCTCCTGTTGTTTTCCTCCAGCTGAACCTTGCGTGAACTTCTTTTTCTCGCTGTTTACCACCCATAAACAAAGTCAGCAGCTTTAAACAAAGCCACCGTGGAGGTGGTGCCATTTTCACAGGGGACACATTTGGATTGTAAATACCTGCACACAATCGCTTGTTCTTCACAGACAAAAAAGCCAGGAAGTGCGAATGGGACAGTAAACTTTACATATCAAAGGTATAACTTAAGTCTAGGAAACTGATGGTTCTGTCCTATTTGTTTCAATCAAATATATATATATATATATATATATATATATATATATACATATATACAAAAAAAAGATTTGGCCTGGCCAAAAAAGACCATACACTCTAATATTTGGCCTTTGACTTTGATAATGTCATCCATTCTCCACAAGCTTCTGCAGTCACATTTATTTCTGTGTTATTACGAGAAGTTACCCATGTAATATAAAAAAAGTATATTCAAAAATATTAATAATTATACAGGGTGACCAACAGAGCATCCTGCATTTTCCCAATTGAAGTGTGCTGCAACAAAATGAAAGCATTGTATTCAGTTCTAATTTCAAGGAACCAACAAGAAACCCACCATTCTTTCTTTGTCGCTCCCACTGTTGAATGACTGCCGCTGGAATGGTTTCTATTAACACTTAAGTCATCTCTTAGTTCCCAGAATTCAGCACACTATTTGGGTAGGAGCCATGAGTTCCTAGTGGGTCTTAATAGGCATCGTATGTGGAGTCAGCTCGGAGACTAAGCCCGAGACCTCTGTCTTGGCAGTGGAAACCCCGCAAACTCAGAATGGCTTGCGAAGCAAAAGTTTGATCTCCTGCAGCTCCTTTTTTTGCCAAAATCCTTTTCTTTTCAGTGGTATGTGGGTGTGGGAGGGTCTCTCGTTTGTTGAGAACTGACAGGAGAACATCAACAAATATTCCAGTAAACACGTTTCAGGGTAAAGTGCCTGTTTTAGTTTGCACTCTTCCAAATTTTAAGGCGCAAACGATTTTTTGTTTGATTTCAAATGAATAAGATACAAAAATTAGAAACGGGCGGCACGGCAGTAGAGTGGTTAGCACGTTTTCCTCTCAGTGTTGGAGTTCCAGGTTCGAACTTGCGGACACATCGCGAGCCAGAATCCGATGGCAAGAGCATCTGTATCCAGGAGTTCACGATAGGATCATCAGCTTTAATCCTCGGGTGAGAAGAACGGATCCCGTCTCCTGTTGAGCCAAGTGACACCAGATTATCGTCTGTGATAATCACGCTTCCGAATATTCATGCTCTCCGGCCAACATGTTAAGCTGCCATGTGATGTATCAGAGAGCGTGGTCTAAAAGAAGAACGCTCCTGGCATTACATGTCTTAAAACATTGCTATTCGAACTTATCTACAAAACACCAGTATGGCTGTAGGGTTGTATTCCAATCCATCACCAGCTTTACCTGATAAAACTCATTATCATCAATCATTAGTTTTAGGACTTTCACATAATTAGAATATACACTTGGTGACCACTTTTTTAGAATCACATTCTTGCCAGGACAGCACGGTGGCTTAGTGGTGTAGCACGTTCGCCTCTAAGTGCTGTAGATTCCCGGTTCGAATCCCCATCTGGGTGGAGTTTCCATGTTTTCCCCATGTCCATGTGGGTTTCCTCCGGGTTCTCCGGTTTCCCCCCACAGTCCAAAAACATGGATCAAGTTCTCCAAATTGCCCCATGTACAGTGTGTTTGTGTGCGTGTCTGTGTGTGTGAGTGTGTGCCCAGCGATAGATTGGCGTCCTGTCCTGGGTGTATCTGCCCAGCGCCCGAAACGTTCTCCCCGGATGGGAAACGTTTCGGCATGCATGTGGAACCCCAACGCGACCCTAATAAAAAAGCGGAATAAAGTGGAAGATAATGAATGAATGGACTTTCTTGCCGTAACTCCCAATGTCAAGCTCAATGAGGCTCTATGTAGCTGTCGGCAATAGACTTTGATTATAGATAATTAACGCACCTGCTGCTCTGCTTGATGAACATGTGTGCCCTTTATAAGCTGCAACATCTCATGCCACCGGGAGGGAGATCGACTATGAGCTGCAGGAACTCGAGGCTAAGGCAGAGCCACCAGCCAAAATGTGTACCATATCCACTACATATGATTTTACTGCTTATAAAGGGCACACACATTCATCAGGCATACAGAGCTGCAAAAAAAAGCCCTTCAGCCACATTACAAAAAAAATAATTTCAAATTTTTAACATTGCAATTCCTTATATCAGATGTTAGTCAATTATATGTTGTCTGTGGGTCTTCGGGTGATGGATGTAGATGTTCTCCAGTCAAACCTCATGTGATCGATAGACTGCGCTTTGCAGCAATACAAGGAACAGAAGATCATACAGAAGAATTATAGACGCGTTATACAAACTGTGAACGATGGCATCAACACCTATAATGTCCCTGTATTCAGGGCAGATATGGTGATGTCTTCATTATTCAGAGTGGAACTGGGACGGCGTGGACAGTGTTATTGCCGTCGAAGTTGAATTGAATTGAACGGCTAAACCTTTCCAACCTCGCTGAAAGGTTTCTCCTTCTGCTCTTCCAGACTAGCGGCTGCAGCTTGTGGTATCTTAATGGATGGTTCAGAGGCCACTGGTGAGATTGGTTATACATAAATCAATTTGTAAAGACATTTGGAGTTGCATGCTCAGGGGACGTGGGGTTTTCAGTTGCACCATTCAGCATGGCTCCAGCGTTTAAGTCCGCATCCGTCGCTTTGTGGGTGGTATCGGGACGCTTCCCATTCTTTGTTGCCGAAGGGTCCCTGTTCTTTGTCAAACGTTGTCCGCCGTCAGGTACTCTGCAGTTTTGAGATGATGGATCAACAGAGGGCAGTTGGCGTCTTTACGGTCATGGCTCAGTGTAGTCGACTCGTCGACTTCACATCGTCGGCACAATCAACTGAAGCCCTCCGAAGGCAAAACTACAATCCAGCAAAGCAGCTAATTTGAAAACAGGACTGCGCCTCGGGCCTGGCAGGTCTCATCATCTGGATATTATCGAAAGACAAAATGATTTTATTTAACCATCTTTTTTTTGTAAAGATTGGCACATGGTAGTGAGAACTCTCACACTTGTGCTATTCCTCACGCCCTGTCTCTCCTAAGCTGTTTTTGCTCTCCCTCCAGCTTCTAATGTCTTATAATTGAGCTAAATCTCATTATTTCTGACTGGGATAATGACAGTGTCACCATATGCAATCCTGCACATTCTTAAACAGATCAGACCCTGTGAGTTTACCGTCGGCTGGGGGTAGGACCGTTTCCCACGCTTCAAGATCTTATTTTCAAATTCAGAATTTCTGGCTATACTGTGCATCATTAAACATATCTGCTAGGGTCTTGTGACTTGAAGGTATCTCTCGCTCTCTCTCTATCTCTCTCGCCCCCTCTCTCTCTCTCTCTCTCTCTCTCTCTCTCTCTCGGAAACGGCTTGCTTTTCCCTTCAATGGCTCGTCTTTGTACCACATTCCATTGAGAACATGCCTCTTATTTCAAGGCACCTCTGTTTAAACATGACTGGTTAAACCTGAAAACCGGGACAACAACCTGATACACAATTTGCATAGACCCATGGAGATATTTGGTTATCCGTTGAGCATGTATGTGTTTGTGTGTGTGTGTGTGTGTGTGTGTGTTGGTGGGGGGATCAAAAAGTACCCGATGTCTAAAGTTACCAGCACTGATTTAAGGAGGGAAACAATCAAATGGTCAGTGACTGCATTAGTGGATTTTGGATGGAGCGCTTGGATCAAGTATGGCAGCTAAATAGATAGATGACTGCACTCAGGACCATGTAGTTTTAAATAATTAAAAACAACACAACCGCTGGACATAACAGTTTAATAAAAGCTAGTACGATATATGCGCCGGCTGGGGGCGCGAACCCCATTAGGGAGAAAGTCGGATGATATATGTAACAGTACCGAAATTATATCGAACTAAAGACACCATTGGCACCGTTTGGCAGCTGAGAGTTAAGAGTGTTCCATCGCGCTACATCATTCGTAGCACATTCATCCAGCAGCGTTCACAACACGGCCAGCCGCGGCGTGTAATCAGAACCAGCCAGTTATTTAGTTAACTGTTTAAGAGTCATGCTTTTGAGATCAGATACTCTAGCGCCCGCTCTCAACCCTGTGTGTGTATCAAGGCGTGTAGGATTTATGAATGAAAGAAAGCACACGAACAAAGCTATGAATTCAGGGTTGTCCTGGTTGTGGGAGAATAATGGCAGCGCTGCTACCCCACTAAAGAGAAAAGACTAAAGACAGAAGCCTAGGTCCTTTGTACCTCCCTGCCTCCCTGGTTTGTACACATGCTGTGTGTGAGCTTGAGAATATGTGTGTGTGTGTGTGTGTGTGTGTGTGTGTCTGTAAAGGAATGGGGGCGGGGGATTACGGAGGCCCTGTGAAGAGACATGAGAGGCTCAGCAGGCTTGGCCCGGGGCACAACTGTCAACAATATAGGCCTGCATCACTCCGACAAAAGCAAAACAGCAGCAAGATTCGCGAAATAAAACAACATAAGGGGTCATTCGCTTTCGCAAAACAGCACCTAGCATTGACGGAGACAGGAAAAGTGGTTTTAAACAATTTTTCACAAGTTTATCTCCATCTCCTTCATATCCATGAGTAGGGGATCATTTAAAAAAATCGATTGGTGGACTAAAAGCTATGTGAGAAAGGTAGACTCTCGGCGTGACACGGGAAATCGGCTTTTTGATGAGTTTTGCGGGACGGAAAAGCTATTGTGCGAATGTAGAATGTTCCAGAGTGTTGAATGCTGTAGGTAAGATTACTACGTAGGGGGCAGAATGTGGCATTAGGTTCAGTAATACAGCTCATTACACAGGTTTGTTGAATAATTCACGCTCATTGGTTGATTTATAACCAATGAGCGTGGGGTAGCTCAGTGGTTAGGGTGTTGAGTTATCGATATGTCCAATGACGTTACCAGTGTAGGTCTTTGAGCAAGACCCTTAACCCTCATTGCTCCAGGGGGGCTGTATGTGCGAACCCTGTGTGCTACCCCAACCATCAAGTTGGCAAACTTGCTTGTCGCTTGGATAAAAGGATAAAAGCATCTGCAACATTTTCAAATGTAATGAAATTCAGTGTTATTGTCACTGCAGCGCTGAGGCTTGTCCACCACCCAAATAATACCTGCTCTGTGATGATCTTGTAAGGATCTTGACCATTAAAGAACAAAAGGAACCGCACCTGGCTTAGTGGTTAGCATGTTCGCCTCTCAACACTGGGGATCCAGCTTCGAATCTCAATCTGGGTGGAGTTTTATTGTTTTCCCCATGTCCTCGTGGGTCTCCTTTGGGTTTTCTGGAATATTCTCACAGTCCGAAAACATGGATGTGAGATAAATTCGCTGCACTAAAATGCCCCTTTATAGTGTGTGTGTGTGTCTAATGATAGATTGGTGCCCTGAAGATAATAGATATCTTATTATTAGCATTATCAAATAAATCAACATTCAATATAAAGACAAAAAAAGCATTTTATTCTAATGTGGTCCAAAACTCCACCAACAAGAAGGCAAAGCAAATTTATCTTGAATGCTCTGTGCAATAATTCAACCTACATTACATCACAAGTGGATTTAAAGGTGACTTAACTTGCGTGTACATAGTTAACACCACAGTTATTTTCCAAAAAACATGCTTGAGTGACAATACAAGGCCACTGCCATAACATGCTGTTGTGTGGTGCGTACACACACATACACTCTGGCAATGTGCCTCCACTTACTTGAAACCCTCAGGCCAAAAATCTGCACCCATGCTGCTTCGCCTCTGGCGTCATGTTTTTCTTAATTAAATGTGGTCTTGGTTAATAAACACAACATTTTGTGAATCAGAAAATACACACAACTTGCGTAAACTTTGTAAAATGAATAACCATAATAGATTTTGTAAAACTGTGTGGTGATCTGTTCTGGTGTTAAAGTCGGCACCAATCCATCACTGCGCTCACACTCACTCACTTGCACACTCAGACACTATATGGGGGAATTTTAAAATAGCCAGTTCACCTTGAATCCATGTTTTTGGGCCGTGGGAGGAAACCGGAGATCACGGAGGAAACTCACACGGACACGGGAAGAACATGGCGGATGTGCTGACCATTAAGCCACTGTGCTGCCCAAAAATAATTATGTCCTTCCCGTATCCACGTGTTTTTTCAAAAGTCCAAAAACATGGATTCAAGTTGAATTGGCTCTAAAATACTCCTATCTAAATTGCCTCTACATAGTGTGTCTGTGTGAGTAAGTGCGTGTCCAGTGATGGATTGGCGTCCTGTCCCGAGTGTCTCTGCCCAGCATGTAAAACATTCTCCCGTTAATGGGCATGGTGAAACCCCCCCACCCCGACCCTAGTAGAGGTTTAAATGGACGATAATGAGATGAGAAACACATAATAAATATTATAGTTAATCTAATAATAAAGATTGTGATGCTAAAAAACTAAGATCCAGCAGTAATTGAAGTGATCAACCGTGATGAGTGAAAGCTGAAATGCCAGCTGGAAACTGTTTACGTATGTGTAAATACATATATGCACTTCCTTCCTGCCCCTTTAGGTACAGGGTGGGGTGTTTCTAATGCTACAGAATACGAGGACAGTTCAGAATATTACATACTTCCTGCTCTGAAGCAGCCATTAGGGGAAAGGTCTTTTCCGCTCCACCATGATCTCTGCGCACAAATCGAGGTCCAGAAAGTGACGATAAAGTTAGTGTAAAGAAAACCTCTCAGCTCTGATTCTGACCTCACCGAACAACTTTAGGTATAAAATGCAAAATTAAAAGTTAAATGCAAAGCAAAGGTTTATTTGACGTACATCAGTCCCCTACAGCACAAAACCCCACAGAGATGCTACAAAACCCCGGGCTTTTGAAAAGTGAGGTGGTTAATATGATGAAGATGGAGAATTCCCAGAGAATGTCTCTAAATGTTTAACACGCTGATGTGTGAGGGTCAGGTTTCCACATCCTTCCCTTCAGTTAATTATATCAACTGTCTCATACCTGGATCCCTCTATTTCTTCATGAGCTGGTCGATCTTCCTGTAATGTGCGAGTCTGGATGGGTTCAGGAAAATTGCAGAGCCAACCATTTCCGGCAGAGCAGGACAAAACAGCTCAAAAGCATTCGGAACAGAATCATTCATTCATTTATTCATTCATACATTATCTTCCACTTTATCCTCTATTAGGGTCGTGGTGGGGTTCCCCATGCCCATCCAGGGGAGAACGTTTCGGGCACTGGGCAGATACACCCAGGACAGGGCGCCAATCTATCGCTGGGCACACACTCACTCACACAGACACGCACGCATACACACTCTATATGGGGCAATATGGAGAACTCAATTGACTTCATCCATGTTTTTGGACTGTGGAAGGAAACCGAAGAACCCGTGCAGGCACAGGGAGAACATGGAAACTCCACCCAGATGGGGATTCGAAACGGGAATCCCTAGTGCTGAGAGGAGCACGTGCTAACCACTAAGCCACCGTGCCACCGGAACACAATCATAACAGCACAAGGGTTGGGAAGCGATTTGCACCGACAACACGACAGAATGGTGCAAACGACTTGAAATCAAATACTGTAGATCTGTTGCTGCTTTTACACCTTGAAGGGGGTGCAACCCTACAAACTAAATAAGACCTATTGCAGGGTGCATGCCATTATCATGACTGAATCTCCTGCACCAGCTGAATCTCAGTGGTTGGGCGACAGCCATGCTGACAACCGTATTCTCCTCACACAAGAAAAGGAAGCGTTACATCCACCTCCCGTGCCATGAGGTCATTACCCGGATTCAGCAAACACATTCAAAAATACTCATCTCATTATCTTCAGCGCTTTGGTTCTGATCCCAATGCCCATTCAAGGGAGAATGTTTGGAACGCAGAGCACATCCAGGACAGGGTGCCAATCCATCCCTGAGCACACACTCACTCTCACAGACCCCCCCCCCCCCCACACACACACACTATATAAGAGCAATTTAGAAAGAAGCAATTTAGAACAGCCAACTCACCTTGAAATTTTGTTTCTGGACTGTGGGAGAAAACCGGAGAACCTGGAGGAAACCCACGTGGACACGGGGAGAACATGGAAACGCCACCCAGATAAGGATTTGAACCTAAATTGCCAACACTGTTAGGTGGACATGCTAACCACTCACCATCGTGCTGCTCATTCAAAAAAATGTTATTATTATTAACTAATTAACATCTATTATCTTCCCCTTAATCCTCTACTAGGGTCACCAGGGAGGGGGGTGTTTTGGGCGCTGGACAGATACACCCAGGACCTGGCGCCAGTCAATCACTGGGCACACACCCACTCACAATATATGGGGCGGAAAATTTAGAGCAGCCAATTCACCTTGAATTCATGTTTTTGAACTGTGGGAGGAAACTGGTCCCACAGTACTGAAAAGGGGAACGTTCTACTGGAACGTCATGAGAGGAATTAGGAGGTTAGTAGCAGGTTCTCCTCCAAGATGCATGATATGTTTTAAGGAAACTTGAATGAAAATGATGTCAGACAGGCATTTCAGGTTCCGATATGATATTTGGAAACTAATTCAGGAACCAAACTGACAGCGAACGACTTACAAAGGTTTCCTTTAAACTAATCCAACCCGACCTAAATCTGAAATCTGTCAGTTCTTCGGCTGAAAAGCCTGAAATCGAAAATAGGCCAGTTTTAGGTCAGGTTCTGTTTTATAATCCCACATTAGCCTCTCCCCACACACACACACACACACACACAAACACACACACACACACAAACGTCCCTCCCACTTCTACCTTCCCCTTGTTTCACCCCCCCCTCCACCCCACATCAACATCTTCCTCGGCTTAGTTTATCCCTCTTTGTGTTCTGCGGCTCTTTTCTCGACTCCAGCGCCATGTTTCTTCCCCACCGCTGTTTGGTCCTGACTCATTGTGGTCACATTTGCTAAGATGCCCAGTCTACGCCAGGCGAGTTACACACTCAGCGACCTCACTGAATCTCCTAATGCAGCCGGGCCTGTGGAACTGATTACTGTGGACTGGAGCTGCTCATTTATGCCCAATACGTAACCTCGGGAGAATTTAAATGTCTCTTTTTATGGGCCTGGTCTGGCACGACACATTGTATTGGTGGCAGTGATCCAAATCGGCTTGTTGCAGGCAAATGGTGTTTCTTAAGGCACTGTGAAAACTATTTGAAAGTGATGGGAGCGTGTGTATCAGGAAAAAACAGATATCAGAAAACGGTTATTAATTACTTTTGTCATTTCTAAAAAATTGCATACTTTTGGTGAAGCACCATCAGCTGCATGTAGTTTACAGAATTAAGTCTAATGACATAATGATGGTACTCATTCCCATACTGATCATATAAAAGTATCATTTAAATTATGTACACATGTCTGTGATATGTGCCCCGCTATGCATTGGCGCCCTGTCCTGGGTGGATCTGCCCGGCCCTCCAAATGTTCTCCCCTGGATGGGCAGGGGAACCTCCCCCACCCCCACCTGCGAATCCAGTTGAGGATTAAGCAGTCAAGATAATGAGATGCGATGGCTGTGATATGTTAAAATGGTCTCATGGTGTATAAACATAACGTTCACATAATCCAATTGTTTCTCCACGCAACAAGATTCCAAATAACTAAAATATATTTTTTAAATGTAGCTATTAAAACATTAATGAGATATTTGATGTGCACTGTTTTCCTTGTGAGGACCAAGGCTTTGTCAGAGACTCCTCCTCCCCTTAATAAATGTCCCAACATTTGACCTGTACTATACATTGTACATTGTCTAGTGAAGATCAATGATATAAATGAAATGACATCATAATTACATCATAATTTCAGCCGTTTAATCCTATTAATCCTGAAATACAGACATTTTGTAGTTGTGTAATAAATACCTTTTGGAATCGGTGATTTCAGCTATTCAGTGGCATCTAATCTCGACCCACTGAAGCATATAATTAAGCCTACATCCACCAAGTCCTGACAGACAGCCACCTACATGACTAAGATCAGCATACAGAATTATCACCCCACCATTAGACTGTGGAGCTGTGGGATCCCACTGTCGAGAGAAATTAATCATGCCTTGGGACCTGGCAGGTTGAATGGTAGTTGGTGTATGTCAAATAAGCCATACTCACCTGGCTTAAACCAATGGGTTGAACTGGAAGGCCGACTGCAAGCCGGTCTTTATTATTTGCAGTTACAGTCTGATGTGATGCATTCGGCTGAAGTGAACTGTGTGAGAAAAGAACCAATCAAAATCACTTCTCATGGAAATACCGTAGATGTGATGGTTATGAATTATCAATAGGATCCTAAAGTCAAAGGCCACATGCTGGTAGAATGTGGACATGCTGGACCCAAACACGGGGCAGTTGTAGGCTATGGTTAACAAAACAACCTTGCAACCTGAAGGTTTCTGGTTCGATTCCTGGTCCCACCAAGTACCATGGCGGAAGTGCCCTTGGGCAACGCACCTAACCCCAATTCCTCTATGGGTGCCATGTACAAGGCTTCTCAATAGACAACATCAAAGTTATAAAGTGATCTGTTTTGTGTGTGTTTCTTAACCACAAGCCTATGACTGCCCCGTCATATGCTTAATAAAATAAATAAAAGAAAACAGCTAGCTTATGCATGACACCAAATTGACGAGCTTATAGCTTAACATTAATTATGTGCTCCATAAGAAATTGTATACAATGCAATGTCCCAGTGTTTTCAGCGACCGATAATTGGCTAAAGATGTTCTCACAGGTGGAACGGATCACAGATGCATCTGAGCCTAATTATTCCACAAAAAAAATTGCGCCAATCTTCATGGCTACAAGAAAAATCCCTGTAGCTACGGACGTCACGTTTACATCCCACACTTCACTACAGGATCCCTCACGCATGTTAGAATGGACATCGGGTTTTAACTTGGTGTTGCACGGTTCCACTTGGTGCTCGATTATGTTGAGGAACCTCAAGAACCTGGAACACACCGAAACGCTAATTAGTGTATAATAATATGATTTCATCACTATGCTTTTTGAATAGTTTTTCTTAAATATCGGCGGATTGGAGCCGGTCAGTGTAATCAACCCTGTGACCTGGCTAATTAATGACGGCGTTGGGGTGTGGGGGGGTGGGGTTTCAGAAAGCGGGGGAACAATTAAACCTGTAGTGCATTAATGAAACCACCCGACAACAGCCCACAGATCAAGGCGCGTTTAATCTCTAATTAATGAGGCCCCTCCCTTGGAAACCCTGTTAGTTATGCTAATTAACCCATAGCTAACGAGGGATCTGCCAATGCGCACTTCCTGTGGAGCGACCCGGTCAAACATGACTGCGTTAAACACCCGGTGGTGTGTTCTTTGTTCTGCTGTAGGCTACCCACCATTTTCAACTTAAAACTGTGCACCGAATCCCCAAAGCCGAATAATCAGCTGTTTTATTTTTTGCAGAAAAATATCGTTTCTCATCTGGAAACCAACCTTCAGTGTGTGCAACGTCCAAATAAAGAAGACCTTAATTGTGGATGAGGATGTTGTCACCTAGGAGATTCTTCCCCATAGACATCCAAGCATTGTAGTTATGGGGGTTTTCCTGTGCATGTGCTGGAAACATCCAGGAATTTCTCATTAGACCCCGGAGTGAAGATATGGTTCGCCCGCATTTCATTTGCATGTCGTTAAGTCGCTTTACCGAAGTCGAGGCAGCAAGCGAGCCTCGAACAGCCATTTCCTTCCCATTTTTTTCCTGCAGACAAGCTCGTGCCTCTCCTCAAGCCTGCACAACACACTCCGCTTTTTATCCCAGATGTGTGGAAAGGGTCATAAACTCTTCCACGGCTTTAACTCGCCTCCTCCTCTCGCCGTCTTTAATTGGATGCAACGCTTGCTCTAAAACAGGGTGTCTTTTTCCATCTTAGGTGCCTGGGACCACATTCAATTAAAAACAACTGGAGGAAAAATGGTGGTTGGGAACGCAGCAGGAGATTCAAAATGCTGCCCTGAGAGCTTCAGTGGTTCCGTGGCAGCGAGCCAGGCTACTGACTGGCACCTTAAATCATTTACAGTGGAAAAAATAAGTCGTATTATGCAAATTGGCCATGCAATGTTAAAATATTGGGAAAGGTATACGTCCTTTTTGGCCTTTCGGCTTCTACAGAGGAGAGTATATTTATTTAAATTCTGAAAATCTTGAAATCATCTATATTATATGGTCCATATGTATCAGGTCACGAAAGAGCCGTCTTCTAGTTTTTAAAAATTTTTTTATTGAAATGCTTTCTGTTGCATGGCACAGTCTGATTGTAATTGGGAACAATACTGGACCCAACTGCACCCAACAAAAATCCGCAGGAGACAATTAATAGGCTTTAAATCTTAATGACAAAATATCAGCTTATACTCAACAAAGTACATGGATAGCGACTACATGGATGACGTACCAGTACCTGTTTTGGCCGCACCTATTTCCTCCACTTTCCATATAGATGGGCTTTGTAGTTTTACAATTACAGACTGTAGTTCTGTGTTCTTTGTTGTTGTTAGTCCCCTGTTGGTTCTATGTTCTCTATTGGTCAGGAGAATCACAGAACAGGTATCATTTGGGTGGTGGATTGTTTGATGTGGTAAGGGGGTTTGCTGCTGTAGTTTCATTTCTCCAGCTCAGTAACACTGCTGGGATAGGAATAATGCACCAACTAAATAATCCCTGTTCTGTGGTGGTACTATTGGGGTTCTGACCATTAGAGAACACACTATGTACTGTAGAACACAAACAGATGGACTACAGACTGGAATTGTAGAACTACAAAGTCCATCTTTACAGAAAGTGGAGTTTAAAAAATGGACAATAAGTGGAGCAGAAAGGTACGGCATTTTAATAAGACATTTTTACATCTTATATCTGTAATAATGAATGTTTTAAAATATTCTGCCTCTAGTTTAGATGTGATGGGTAGCTGACCACATAGTGTCGGTCTTATAGGCTCACACTGACTCTGTCAGCACTTTGATGGTGCAAACTAACAGGTCATGAAAGATTCATCTCCGTTTATGTCCGTAGCATTCTTGCTCACTGTTCATGTGATGCTTAATTCCACAAAACATCAGAACGTAACCGTAATAATAATGCTAAAAATGCTAACAGGCATTTGGAAGTGTTATTTTTTTTAGAGTAAACTCAACTTCACATGGCACAAGAAAGATCACTGGAAAGGAAACTGTGGTAGATCAACGCAGAGATGGAAATGTCACATGCAGATAAGGACATGCCAGAAACCGCTAATTTTGAAAGCCTGTAAGCTACGTTAAAGCAACAGCGTTTACACACATCGCGCTGCTAATGCTGATCAGCCAATCACCCTTGGGAGTGCATCACACCGAAAGGCTTGGCAGAAACTTTTTTTTTTTTTTTTGCATTTTCCTGTTGGCTCAGTGAATTAGTATAGAAGAAAGATCTTGGAATTAGCTCGCAGTTATTATTAGCAAGTGTGGTCATGACTGAAAAAGGTCAGGCTGTTAGATACGAGCTCCGATTCGCAGTGAAGGGGACTGTTTTTTTAGATTTTAAAGATAAGAGGTATGTAAACAGCCACGGGATTGGTGTTTTTCTTCATATTCATTTCTTTATTCGTTGGGGATGCGAAAGTTTGAAGATAAGGAGGTGAAGGAGGCTGGCTAAATGTGTTTGCATGTGCTTTGTGAGCCAGCACAGCAGGTTATTTCTGTATGCACGGTGCATCTACTCATTCCGTGAGGAACATCTATCATTTTAGCCAGTGATTAATGGCCATCCAGAACCGGGGCTGGTGCAAAAGTGAAAAAACCTCGGAGAGAAAAGAGAATGAGAATGAGAAATGCCACTGCTGCTGCGGCAAGTCAAGCCTTCATGCAAGCTTACGGCTTAGTCCGACTCCCAAAGACCTGCTATGACGCACCCCCCCTCCCACAACACCACCAATTTACATAGTGTGAAATGATCATGTTCAACTGTTTTATTTTCCTGTGTTCCTGTTCTTTAAATCACTGCAGTGTATATTCTGTGTGCAATCTCGTGATAATAAAGGGTCATGTGTGAATATACATGTTCTTTAAATGAAATTCAATACAGAAGTGCGTCGCCCTTTGGGCATTGTTAAATTATATGAAAAACACAAAGCTGGATGAGCTAGTCATGTGCTGGGTTTGGCAAATAATGACACATCACCCCGCCCTCCCCTCCCCTCCCGAGTGGCCCACCGAGCTCTAGTTTAATTCAATAATTACCCCAAGCGAGCTTTGGTTGGCAGTGGTATAAATCAAGTAAAAGGGCATCTTCTGATACGTAAATGAAAACGATGATGCTGTGCAAAAGGGGAGGGACAGATTAAAATATACAAAGCAAATTTACGCACGCATGCAGTTACGCTAATTTGAGAAAGGACGTGAATGTGTGGGTCACGGACGACTCACATAACGCTCACATATTTGCTGTGTTAATAGATAAACTGGTTTATTTTTAATCCCCTCGTTCTGATGAGGATTGGTAATGGCATTTTGAGCCTATCCCAGCACTCAACAAACAAATATTAATATCAATGTGAGATTTCTGTAATTGTAGTTTTGTAACTGTGGAGTCATAGGCTTGTAGGTAAGGAAACAGCCTTGTGACCTGAAAGTCCTGCGTTCGATTCCCATTCCCACCAAGTACTATGGACATGCTTTATGCTGTGAGGTGATGGTGGTGACCTCAGTGTTTGTAAGGGTGTGGTAGCTCAGTGGTTAGTGTTTTGGGTAATAAATCTGAAGGTTGTGGGTTTAAATCCCAGGTCCACTGAAGTTGGGTCATTAACCTTTATTGCTTTGGATAAAAGTGTCTTCTAAATGACCTTATGTAACATTAACTGCACCACATATTTGGACAGATTACTTCATGGTGTTGATTCGTTGGGTTGTGACTCTCAGGTTTTTGGCTGAAAGTGTCACTGTGCTTAGTCTAAGACAAAATGTACTAAAGAAGTGGACATAATTATTTTTACACATGGACTGGCCACCACAGCTGACCTTGTGACCTTCAAAGTCTGCAGAAGACCTCTAGGTGTAACATGATATCAGAGGCAGGAGGTTAAAACCCTTTAGCCATGCATATCTCTACAGCACTGTAGCAGTGATTAGGCTCAGATGCATCCGCGATTCGCTACACCTGCAAATGCATCTGAAGCCAATTAGAAACCCAGCATCAAGCCATGAGAATGCTCCCTGTGTCAGAGTGAGGATGCTGGAATCTTATCCACCATAAGTGTTTGTTCAGAAGGCTGCTTGTGCATCCCTTTCATTTTTCACAGTTCCTTTTTTTTGTTGGGCTTGTAGTATTACATTACATTACATTTAATGTATCTCATTACATTAAAATACATTGTGTTATTTGCCAGACGCCTTACAAGTGTCTCAACTTGATCAGCCATGACAAGGGTCAGCCATGACAGCACCATGAAGCTATGAGTGTTAAAGGCCTTGCTCAATCACCCACATTGTTAATGTCCCTAAGATTTGAACCCACAACCTTTAGCTTGATAGCCCAACACCCTAACAACTGAGTATTTTAAAATGTAAAATCAGGTTCTAAACATATTTATTTACTGCAAAAACGTGATGGAGACCATTTAAAAAAAAAAAACCATTAATGTTTGACCTCCTGCTTAGAACCGAAGTGCCAAATATGGAGATAACAAGGGCGACAGAATGACAAACGACTTCAGTGGTCAATACAGAGACAAAAAAATCTGAGTAATAATGCTCTTCAGTACACAATATTCAAAGGTTTTTGGTCAGACAGTGTGCATGAATATGTATATAGAGGTTTTCAGGCATTTTTGTGGACTTGGGATGTGTGTTTTGGATCAACATCCTAAAACGAACCACAAACCAGTTGTCACTTCTTGCCAGTTGGAGCTGGATTTTGTTTTGAAAATTTCGAAGTATTCCATAAAGTAGATGATATCATGCGGTTTAATAATGTTCCCAACGCCTCGGAAGGAAACGGACGTCCAGGGATGTTTCGATTCTTTACCGTATTTAAGAACTGGGACTTAAAACCAGCTTTAATTGTCGGAACTAAAAACATGTCGTCTTGATTATTGCCTTAGCAACGAATAAGGACATTTGTATAGAAGTACGTGGTTCCATCGTCCTTGTAATCATTATCATCAGCACTCTGGGTATAAGCGGGATTTTGAATGGCAAAAAAATCAATGGGGTTTTTAATAAAATCGCTTCCATCATGTTCGCTGGTCAAGAAATATGTTTAGAATCTTTTATTTATATTTTTCCACGTTCATCATTATGAGCCCATCTTCTTCCCTGCACAATGAGCAATTTTTCAGCCTTACGCCTGCGCCGTTTCAATAGCAACACTGTTTGTGAATATATCTCCCCCGATGGGTGTGGCCGTCTCGAAATGAGGTGTGTTCAGGTAAATTTCTGGTGTATCTCTAAAACCCAGGTGCACCGCTGACTGAAAACAACATCTGCGGATGTCAACAGTCAGACGTCGGTCAGTATCAGCTATTAAATCTGACTGCATTTGTACTCTAATGGAGCAGCGCAGAGTCCAGGTAGCTGCACCGCTCAAATAGCAATTCACCAAAGTCAGAGCACCACCTGGCTCTTAAAGGGAACTGCAAGTGACACACTGATTGGTTTATTGTACGTTACGCCCAAATCACACCCATGAAACATTTAAGAGAATTAGTATTTGCCTTTTCCATGTACTTTTCCTGTCGTCACGATAACACAGACACCGACACGCCCTAAATCCAGCTGCGTTCTTGATGTGTGCACATGGGTATATTTTAAAGAGGCTGATTAAACAATGTGGTGAGGCTCATTTCATTCCTGGTCATTACCATATAACAATAATATACGATGTGAATTATTTGTGTAAAGTAAATATTTTGTGGGTTTAAATGAGTGGTACAGGGACGCGGGGTTTGCAGTTACAGCTACAAATTTTGTTATGAGATTGGGTTGAGTGACTCCAGTATCTCTCTGGCAGTCCTGTCTGCATTTTCTTTCTCCTTTCTCTCCCTCTCTCTCACACACATACACACACACACACACACACACATACTCTGAGCTCTACTTCTATTCAACCCCCACCCCCTACTGCTCCAACACCCACAACACGCAGCCCAGAGCAAAGAGGATTTCTTCCTGGCACTAATAATGAAATATTTTTCCGTGAAGCCTGCCTCCGCCAATGTAATTCAACAGGGGAACTACAAATACATGTACATTGCTTATACACGTTAAGGGGAGTGACTCAAATCTGTCATTCCCAACATCTGTGTTCATACATCTGTGTTTATAGACTCCGTCTGGTTTCTAACCGAGAGCCGACGGGATTGACACGGACACTGTGATTAGACGGAGATAAAGTTAGTGGCCCCGGCCGATGCGCTGCGATGCTCCTGAGCCCGCTCGACACGACGGAGTGCGAGCCAGGGCGAGGTGTGTTCCGTGTGAAATTTGCCAAGCTCCAAAAGTGAATTTTTGAGGTCTGGTGCATGCTTGTGCCATGATGCAATTCGCCACAACTTGTTTGCAGCGCACCGTCACCCCCCGTCCACCACCCCCGCCCCTACACACACACACACACACACACACACACACACACACACACACACACACACTTTCCTGCTCCTCCTCAGACGCAGCTGCACTTTGCATCTTAAAAGATGAGGAGAATATTGGCTCAGTTGGAAAGAACACATTTAGTTGACATTAACATGGTGCAAACTGCACGTCTGGAATGCGCAGCAACTATTTTGCAGGGCTGCAACGAAACAGGCAGCGGTGCCTGGAGGCTGGTTTCACTCGCCTTCAGATAAAACCTGTTCAACAAGTCAGAGATGCAGTAAGATGCACGTTGAATATTTTTGGTGTGTATGAGCGAACAGTGCAGTAAGGGGTTGAAGAAAACCAAGTATTTACTATTCTTGGAGTGTCTCATCAGGTCTATCCATTCTTCACTATCTCGCTCGGCTCCTCTCCTTCCATCTCGCTCTTTCGCTCTTGTTCGCCTCTGGATTACAGTCGGCATAGGAATTTTTTTTCTTGCGGGATGGAACGGGGCACGATCCAATATGCAGTTGGCGGTCACGCACTAAAAATAATGCATGAAATACATAAAAACATTGCTGATGCATCCTCTGCCCTCTGTCAAGAAATTTTACTAAAGCATTACAATCATTGAGCTACAGAACTAACATTTATTAATCATGCCATTTAGCAAACAGCTCATATAGAAGGACTTACTAGGGTCACTACTTAGGGTTTCATACAATTCAAGGAATACAGGGCTAAATAAGTTGCTTAAAGCACCGGGTACAGGAAGATCATGAGTGAGTTTGATTGACAGCACCACTGTCAGTGGCAGGTTACCGTCTTACTGCACGCTGCCCACTCTGCACTTCAACTGCAAATAGGACTAAGCCCAATTTTCGTCATGGCCACAGAGACAACCCCATAGACATGAAGATCATGTTATATTATACACACATCAAAAAATATCAAAGTAACATTAAGAACTACAACCACTTTTTGGACTCAACCCATTTTTGCTTATTGTTTATGTTCTTAGTTTTAATTCCTGTAAAGATAGACATTGTAGTTCTACAGTTCCAGACTATAGTCCATCTGTTAGTGTTCTACAGTACATACTGTATACTCTGTTCTAATGGTCAGGACCCCAATAGTACCACCACAGAGTAGGGATTATTTGGTTGGTGGGTGCATTAGTCCTATCCCAGCAGTGTCACTGAGGTGAAGAAATAAAAATACAGCAGCACTGCTGCACTAAAACCCCCCACAACATCAGTGTCACTGCAGAACTGACAATAAACAATCCACCACCCAAATGAAACCTGTTCTGTGATGCTCCTGACCAACAGAGAACAGAGAACCAACAGGGGACTAACAACAACAAAGAACACAGATGAACTACAGTCTGGAGTTGTTAAACTACAAACTCCATCTATATGGTAAATGGATATAAATAATGGAGCAAAGGGGGCGTGTCCAAACTTTTTATTCATACTGTACAAGAACCATATGTGAAACCCCAATAATTGCATCTCGGGAGGGAGCATTTGGCTCACAATTGTATCTATCCTTTTCCCTGACAATATGCCATTTGATTTAACTGTATATTATGTTTGGAAACCCAGTAATGCCTTTACCCCTCCAGCACCCCCGCTAGCACTGCAAATAACCATGTCATCAGCATGTCAGGACCAAAGTCTGAGGCTGGCTTTCAAATTACAATCATTATTATTTGTGTGCATGTAAACTCATTAAATCTAATTAAATGTAATGGAAGTGAATTGAACACTGTATTAGTTTAGCCTGTTATAATTAGCTTCATGTATTAATTGTCTCAAATTGGAAAAATCAAGATTTTATAGAGCTCTTGTCTGAGTCATTAGCACCTCCCCATAGTAATGTACCTACAATCAATAATTTAGGACGACGGTTTAACAGCAGTTACAGTTATTACAGACTTTGCGATAACACTGTTGCAAATGTGGCACTCACTCCACAAAGCCATTTCATTAAAAACTAGTGCTCGTTACTTTAGAACCCGTGACAGATACCCTTTCTGCAAACTAGCTCCATTTAAACAAAAGTTAATATGAGCGGCCATCAGGATTCCAGCTTTCAAACGCCCATCAAAACCCGAGTGCCTCGTTTCCCTGTTCTTTACTTTCTGAGGCTGAAAGACTTAGGCTTTTATCTTAACCCCGCCAACAGTCTGGATTAACGTCTTCCGATTTCCGCGTTCAAATAGCAAAGCTGCTTGTGAATATATTTCTCCTGATGGGCGTGGCCATCTCGGAATGAGGTGTCTTCAGGTATATTTCTGGCGTATTGCTGTCTTGAAAAAAAATCCAGGTGAACTGCTGACTGGAAGCAACGTCTCCAGACGTCAACAGTCCAGGTAGTCCAGGTAGCTGCACCGCTCAAATAGCAATCCGCCAAAGTCAGAGTGCCACCAGGAAACAGCATGTGACGTGTTGATTGGTTTATTGCACGTTACGCTCAAAACACACCCATGAAGAATAAGAAGGATTAGTACATTTTGTCATTTTGCCCTTTTGGGCATTTCCTTTTTCCTGCCCTAAATGAAGCTGCATGTTGTGCTGTTCACTAAAATGTTTACTAACAGATCGCTAAAATGGGATGTTCTTATGTTCCTGCGAATGTTGACCTTCTCGTTCTTGAGGTTGATTTTAGATATATATGTGTAAAGATGTAGATATATTCACAAGCAGCGTTGCTATTTAAACAACAGGCGGAAGGCGTGAGAATAGACTGTTGGCGGGGTGTGAGATAGTGATGAGCATCGTGACACGCCCCGCGCAGCCTGTAAGATACGACTCAATGTCTTCTGTTTACTTTCATTTTCATTTGTATGTAAATGTGAAGTTTACAGAGTCATTGGAATTATGGAGGATCATTGCAGCTGCATGAGATTCATGTGGTTCTTAGTTATAATAATAATAATAATAATAATAATATTAATATTACAGGATGGATTTTCATTATTCAGATCGTTCTTTAGAAATTCTGAGATACTATTAGGAGGATGGATGTAGCTGTACTTCTGCTCTGAGCAGAAAACCAACAGCATCAAAACATTTCCAAAGAACATCTCAGATGCTATCAATGTGGAGCTGGAAGAACCTTCATCTGCTCTTAGAGATCAGGCTGCAACTGACGTTCTCCCCCGATTCAGGTCGGTCCTCCAAAAGTCCCTTGAGATGTTATCGGATTTGCTGGGGAGACATCCACGAGCAGAGGCGGCCGTAACGTCTTCTCGGGATTAAATGCTCATGATGTTTCCTCACAGAAAACCTGATAACATCTCATAAGCCAAAAGTCAAGGCAGTTCCTAAGGCAGTTCCTGTAGCCGTGACTCATAGTGAGCTGGGCCGGAAGGGAGGCCCGGAGAGACCACAGGATGTTTTGGGTAAACAGGAGCGAACCCAGTATTTGCGGCCAAGCTAATGAGCTACAAGTAAGCAAAACCAAGCGGTCCTATAGTAGAGACGGCACTCTGTCTTTTACCCTATTCTATTGGTGCGATACATGAGCAGTGGAGGTTGTGGAAGTACAGAGCCACCTTTTTTTGGAAAAAAGTTAAGTGAGGTAAAATGGGACGAGTTGGTTTGTTTGGCCAGTAAATTACAAGGCTGAGATGGTGTAAATAGCAGAGCATGACTTCGGATGAATCATATATTTGCTGGGAAACGCTGTGTTTAAGTTCATTCTTAAAATGATGCAAGATATAGAACCAGTCAAAAGTTTGGGCACCCCCCCACCCTTCATGCTTTATTGTATATTTTCTCCCTTTATCATATGGAGAGAGTTTGTACTTTTACAATTACAGGCTGTAGTAATATTTTTTCTTGTGCCCTGTTGGTTCTCTGTTCTGTTTTGGTCAGGACCATCACAGAACAGGGACACAGTGTGTTCCAACAGCCAATCGAAACCGCCACTGAGCCAAATATGTACACGAGGAGCACTTTGGTCCATAAAACCTCCTTAAAACTGATGCAACATCCATTCATTATCTTCTGCTTATTTCTATAGTAGGGTTGTGTGTGTGTGTGTGTGTGGGGGGGGGTATGTCCATCTGAGGAGAAATTTACACCCAGCACAGGGTGGCAATCTATTTCTGGGCACATACTTACTTACACACACACATACACTATATAGGGGCAATTTAAAGCAGCCAATTCATCTTGAATCCATGTTTTTGGACTGTGGAAGCAAACCGGTGAACCAGAGAGGAAACCTACATGAACACGGGAAGAACATGGAAACTTCACCCGGATCTGGATTCAAACCCGGATCCCCACCACTGAGAGGCGAACATGCTAATCACTAAGCCACCGTGCCGCCCCTGATGCACCATATAAAGTTGTAATGTCCCAGCGTGGAACTGAGGTTCTGCAACATAATGGGAACATAACAGGCTTTGGATGCACCTGCAGGTGTAGCGAATCACAGTTGCATCTGAGGCATCGGAGCGGCGTCAGCGCCGTGCACAGCACTGAACATGAAACGGGGAAAAGCCTCTTTTAGATTATTATCCACAGCAACTTACAAATGAGAGAACAAAAAAAGCTATTTCAGTCATTTAAGAAACAACCAGATGAACTGCAGTATTCTACCCCCCCTCAAACATACACACACAAATAGACAGATAAAGTTGGGTGTGGCAGCTCAGTGGGTTGGGTCTTGGCCTAACAATCTGCAGGTTGTGGATTTTAATTCCAGGTTCACTGAAGTTACCAATGTGAGTCCTTGAGCAAGACCCATAACCCTTATTGCTGCAGAGGGGCTGTATCATGTCTGGCCGAGCATCCTGACCTCAGACATCAAGTTGGAATACTTACGTTGGCTTGGATTAAAACATCTGCAAACTGACCTCATGTAATGTAATGTAAGAGAAAATGTATTGCTTAAAGGTACTGAATATCTCATCATTGTAGATATATAAAGAGAACCTACCAACAGTGAGGTGCTTTTACTGCTCTGTACTCGTTTCCAAGTGATGGTCATGGCGGGTCCAGAACTCTCTTGAGGTTCGGGGGATGAAGTGGGAAGACGTTGTAGACAGGGAGCCAGTCTATTACCCCGTATTTCACTTTCACTTACAGACACGAGAGCGGGATTTAAAGGGTCCAGTCCACCGCTGCCATGTTTTTTAGAAGGTGAGAAGCAACTTCAGTAGCACTGTGCAATAGATGTGTAATGATTCAATAGGATGAAATTAAATAGAACACGTTCTGTGCAAATCATATTTATAATATATCATATAATATCATAATACTGTATATTATATATACAGTGTCAGTCAAAAGTTTGGACACGCCCCCTTCTTGCTCCATTGTCTATTTCCTCCACTTACCATATAGATGGACTTTGTAGTTTTCCAATTCCAGACTGTAGTCCATCTGTGTTCTTTGTTGTTGTTAGTCCCCTGTTGGTTCTCTGTTCTTTATTGGTCAAGAGCATCACAGAACAGGTATCATTTGGGTGGTGGATTGTTTATTGTCAGTTCTGCAGTGACACTGATGTGGTGAGGGGGGTTTTAGTGCAGCAGTGCTGCTGGTGATTCATTTAAACACCTCAGTGACACTGCTGGGATAGGAATAATGCACCCACCAAATAACCCCTGCTCTGTGGTGGTACTGCAAATGTATGTACTGCAGAACACAGATGGACTACAATCTGGACTGGCAGAACTGCAAAGTCCATCTTTACAGTCAGTGGAACTGAGAACATGAACAATAAGTGGGGTAAAAAGGGGGCGTGTTCAGAATTTAGGCTTGTATGGTCTGATGGTCAGGACCGGCGCAGGTCCTCTGGTATCATTTTTTGAGTGAGGACATTCCGGTGGTTGTGGTTCCAGTTGTAAAGATCTACCTCGGGATCCGTGGAGAATTTTAAAGGGCCGAAACTCGGGGGGGGAAAATGGGCCGGTGGTTGTGTCATGGGTCTGGGGTGTTATGGGGTGTATGTTTGGGGTGGTGGTGGTGCGGGGGTGGAGGGAACTTGTTTCACTGAGATTGGAGTGATTGTGGTTCTAAGTTGTGGGTCCAGTTGTAAAGATCTACCTCGGGATCCGTGGAGAATTTTAAAGGGCCGAAACTCGGGGGACAATGGGCCGGTGGTTGTGTCATGGGTCTGGGGTGTTATGGGGTGTATGTTTGGGGTGGTGGTGGTGGTGTGGGGGTGGAGGGAAGTTGTTTCACTGAGATTGGAGTGATTGTGGTTTTAAGTTGTGGGTCCAGTTGTAAAGATCTACCTCGGGATCCACTTCGATCGTAACCCTGTATCCAAACCAGATTGGATTCTGTATGAGGTAACACACATTTGGACGAGTTCAACGACGGAACCCCTTCGGTTATGAAATGGCTTCCCGACGGAGAAGCTCTTCGCTGTGATTTAAAGCGTTGGCGCGAAGATCTTTCAAAGTCGGGGGATCTGAAACAGACCTGTATGGCGGTCTCACCGTCGGACCCGCGCGTGGAGTTTGGAACCGCGGTCACGTGTGCGCGCCGAATAACAGCGCGCGTTCCCCTTTAAGAACCCCCCCCTACTCCCCACAGCGAGGGGAGGGCGAGCGAACTGCTGGAACAGCCAGCAAAGAGAGAGAGCGAGAGAGAGAGAGAGAGAGAGACAGAGAGAGCGAGAGAGAGAGAGAGAGAGAGAGAAAAAAAAGCTCTCGCGGCGGACTGTTTCAAGTCGCCCCGGTAGAAACTGTGCCTGATTTGTGGCTGATGTTGGAGATGTAAAAAAAAAAAAAAAAAAAAAAAAAAAAAAAAAAAAGCAGCAGGAGGAAGAAAAGCGCGCACACACACGCGCGGGCACGCACACGCGCGCTCGCACTCGTTCGCTCTCACTTGCACACGCACGCGCGCACACGCACGCACGCACACACGCACACGCACACTAAAGCCGGGTAGCTATGGAGATGGAGCTTTTTCCTGCTCGCTTTCTTTGACAGGCGTCGATCGGGGCTTCCAAACACGCAAAACACCCAAAAACCTCATCACCCGCAGAAACGGAGGCCAACAACATGTACGCCAAGGGGAAAGGAGCCGTGGTGCCGTCCGACAGCCAGGCCAGAGAGAAGTAAGTGCTCACGGCGTTCCAGCTCCGCTCCGCTCGGTTCGGGAGCGTGTGTGTGTTTTGCGCGCCTGGGTTTTGTTTTCTGTTTGTTTTTTATTTATTTTTTACAAACTGCTTCTTATACGTGCGCGCCGCCGTGCACCGGAGCGCGCGAGCGTGGCCCCGGCGTTGTCACGGAAACCGAACCCCGCGCCGGCGTCCGACCGACGGGGCAACCGGGGCGCAAAACTTGTGCAAACTTGGCGCGTCGGCTCGGCTCGCCCCCCCCCCTCCCTCCCCCTGCGCCTCCATCTCCATCCAGAGCAAAGCCCCCCGGTCCGAGTCCCCGACCTGGGTGCATGCATCGGGACTCCCACGCCTCGAGCGCGCGCCGCATGTTCCCATTGTTTGGTTTGTGCGCCGATCCCCGCGCGGCTCGCGGAGCATGCGGGGGGCAGCCGCCGGGCAGGGGGCATCCGATGAGGGGGCACAGAGCCGGGGGGTTCGAGGAAGTTCGGGTTCCGTGGAGAATTTTAAAGGGCCGAAACTCGGGGCAAACTGGGCTGGTGGTTGTGTCGTGGGGCTGGGGTGTTATGGGTGTATGTTTGGGGGTGGGGGGGGGTGGAGGGAACTTGTTTCAGTGAGTTTTAGGAACTTTTTGCCGCTTTAACGGCAGAATCGGGTCGCTTTAAAGGGTTAATTTGGACTGCGTCCTGCAGGGTTGTTTTGGATGGAGTCTGGACCCCGCTGGTGCTCTTTGGTTGGAGCGGGGAGTTCTGTGGCGGAGGGAATGTGGGTTCTTCATCAGCAGAACCTCCACCGTGCTTCACAGTAGATACATCCGCTTTCTAATAAACTCTGATACCGAAATCAATCTTGCTTACACAGTTCCAGTCTGTTTTTGTTTTCAATGTGTGTGTGTTCAGCATGTTCGCTCACCGGCCACTTTATTAGATACACAACCGAGTCCTTTGTGGTTCTCCTGTTGTACACATTGTTTCTCCACCTTCTTTGTTAGTCCCTCTGTTCTCTCAGAACCACAGATCAGGTACACCTGGGGTGGTGCATGATTCTCAGAACAGCAGTGGTGCATGTGTTTGTATGAATGGATCACACACAGTATTGCTGCTGGAATGTCCAGAAGCCAATTTACAAGGATTCAAGGTGAATTGGCTGCTCTAATTTGCCCCATATAGTGAATTTGCCCGAAAGATGTACAATAGTATATGACCTGCAGTGTTGTGTACTATACTGTAGTGTGATGTAGGGTTGTCAGTGTAGTGTACCTTACCGTAGTGTGATGTGTGGTATTGTTGGTGTAGTGTACTTCACTTACGTAGTGTGATGTGGTTTAATGTAGTTATGTATTTTTTTGTACTGTGATGTAGGGTTGTGTGTATGTTGTACTATACTGTAGTGTGATGTAGGGTTGTGAGTGTGGTGTACTATACTGTAGTGTGATGTAGGGTTGTGAGTGTGGTGTACTACACTGTAGCGTGATGTAGGGTTGTGTGTGTGGTGTACTGTGATGTAGGGTTGTGTGTGTATGGTGTACTATACTGTAGTGTGATGTAAGGTTGTGTGTGTGGTACTATACTGTAGTGTGATGTAGGGTTGTGAGTGTGGTGTACTACACTGTAGTGTGATGTAGGGTTGTGTGTGTATGGTGTACTATACTGTAGTGTGATGTAAGGTTGTGTGTGTGGTACTACACTGTAGTGTGATGTTGGGTTGTGGGGGGGGGGGGGGGGGGGGGGGGGGGGGGGGGGGGGGGGGGGGGGGGGGGGGGGGGGGGGGGGGGGGGGGGGGGGGGGGGGGGGGGGGGGGGGGGGGGGGTGTGATGTAGGATTTTTTTGTGTGGTGTACTACACTGTTGTGTGTGTGGTGTACTAAACTGTAGTGTGATGTTGGGTTGTGAGTGATGTACTACACTGTAGTGTGATGTTGGGTTGTGTGTGGTGTACTGTGATGTAGGGTTGTGTGTGTGATGTACTACACTGTAGTGTGATGTAGGCTTGTGTGTGGTGTACTACACTGTTGTGTGTGTGTGGTGTACTAAAATGTAGTGTGGTGATGGGTTGTGAGTGTGGTGTACTATACTGTAGTGTGATGTTGGGTTGTGAGTGTGTTGTACTACACTGTTGTGTGTGTGTGTGTGGTGTACTAAACTGTGTGATGTAGGATTTTTTGTGTGGTGTACTACACTGTTGTGTGTGTGGTGTACTAAACTGTAGTGTGATGTTGGGTTGTGAGTGTGGTGTACTACACTGTTGTGTGTGTGTGGTGTACTAAACTGTGTGATGTAGGATTTTTTGTGTGGTGTACTACACTGTTGTGTGTGTGGTGTACTAAACTGTAGTGTGATGTTGGGTTGTGAGTGATGTACTATAGTGTAGTGTGATGTTGGGTTGTGAGTGATGTACTATAGTGTAGTGTGATGTTGGGTTGTGAGTGGTGTACTATAGTGTAGTGTGATGTTGGGTTGTGAGTGGTGTACTATAGTGTAGTGTTGTCAGTGTGTTATGCGTAAAACACTCTGATTTTGAATATTAAAATGTCAGTCTATGTTCTCGCCGAAAGGTTACATGACCAGATATGCAAAACCGTCTCTGTGACGCTCAGCAGCAAGAGTTAAAATGTCACCACAGCAACGTTGGATTTACCCTTTTTACTATTATTATTATTATTATTATTATAACGGCGTAGCGTCCAACGCGGCCGGGACGTTGGTTCGTCAGAGAGGCGACTGTCTGTCTCGTGGATCTCCATGGTTTTGCATCTCGGGATGGTTTAGGACAGGAGCGCAGCGGCAGCAGGTGCTCTGTTGGCTTGTGTGGCATTCAGTGCTGCTGTATAGATTCTTTGATTTGCAGAGTGATTATTATTAGAGCAAACGCAGTGGCGCTTGTGAAGTGAAAGTGGCTCGTAATTATTCTTAAACCCACTTCAGAGGGATTTATTAAAAGGCCGGAACTCTTTAGGTCAGACCATGTGAACCAGAAGTAACGGACTTGTGACTCAAGTCACTCATGATCAAAAACTAAACTTCATAAAGCTGAGGAGTGACCAGGATTCTGGCCTGTTCTGTCCTTAAACACGCGTTAGGGTTCTTGTTAATTAGGGAGCAGGATAATTTTATTGCTCACAAAGACTCACAGTGGAAGTATTTAGTTTTAAGGTTTGTGGGTTCATCACCGTCACTTTATTAATCAAAATGACTGTCAATCATTTCATCAAATCTCATCTTCCACTTAATCCTTAATCCAATGCTACAGGTCGCGGGGGTCTTTACACTCACTCTTACAGACACACCCTATTTGGGGCAATTGTGAGCAGCATTCACCTTAAATCCATGTTTTTGGACTTTGGGAGTATACATATTGGAGAACCCGGAAAAAACCCACATGGACACGGGGAGATCATGGAAAACTCCAACCATGCCGGGATTCGAACCTGAACGTTCTGCAAACCTCCAGACGCAGATGTGCGAACCACTGCGCCACTTTGCCGCCAATTTATAGCAAAAAGTCGCAAAGACTCCCATAATTGGAATTTTGAATTTCCCAGATGTTCTCTCCTTGGTTCTCTACACGGTTCTGCGGTTCTGCCACCGGTGTTTTCATGCACCTCCCAAAAGATGACTAGAAAATGAAGGAGGTTCCCAAATTGGGTGAAGGTGGAAGTGTATTTGTTTTTTTTGGGGGGGCTTGAGATTTTGACTGGCAGGACCTCAGCAGAGAGATTTTGGGGGTGGGGTGGGGTTGTAGGTTGCGTTTAAACTTCAAATATTTTAAATATTCTGTATGGGTTGATGTGGCTCCGTGTGGTCTCTTGGTGCCTCAGGTGGTCTCTTAACTCCTCCTCCATGAGTGAGTGAGTGGGTGGGGGGGGGGTACAGATTGTGTAATGATCAAGTGTCCATCTGTTTTTAAAGTTTGAGTTTATTTAGGTAATATTCACTTGGTCTGGATTTCATGTAAACAGTATAACCCATAACTGGTCGCATTGCGGCCGCCTGAGCAGGCAGCCCGGCGGCTTGGTGGTTGGTATGTTCGCCTTCCAGCACTGGGGATCCAGGTTTGAATCCCGCTCTGGGAATTGGCTGCTCTAAATTGCCCCTATATAGTCTGTGTGAGTGAGTGTACCTCAATGTATTGGCAACCTGTCCCTTGGGGGTCCCTTGGATGGACGTGAGGAACCCCTAAATAGTACAGGATTAAGCAGAAGATGACGAATGGGTCCTGAAGATCTGGTAGCCCCCCCGTGTGATCAGTGTAATGTACCGGGATAGTCTCCGTGATGTGTCCTCCCCGGTCCTCCTTTCAGTTGAACGTTCTGTGGGATCCGGTGTGTTCGCGAGGCCACAGTATGCAAAGCGCAGGTTTCTCCAGGACCTGATCTGAGGATGACTGATCTAACGCACTCCACCTGCCCCCGCTGAATAATTGACGGGACAGTTGAACAGACGCTTTTCCTAACTCTCCCTTTGAGGCGCGCTTTGGTTTGGGTTCGGCCTCATCCATCTTTTAAGACGGGCTTTTGTCAGAGGGCCTCGGGCGGCGGCGCAGGTGAGGCTGACGTCGAACCGCCCGCTATCCCTCATCGCGAAGTAATTCCTATGTGAGTCTGATGTAAGAGTACACACCAACCCCCAACCTCCCCCCCCCACTCGATAAAATTTGAAAAAAAAAAATGCAGGACCGCCGCACCTGGCATTATGTCGCGGGCCAAGTGTGCTGACCTGTATTTAATCTTCCCCTTGTGTACAAGGCTCCCTACAGTGATGCAAGGTGTGGTGGTGGCGTGGAGGCTAATGGGACGCGGCTGGCTCGCTGTCACTCTCGTCCCGCGCCGTCCTGAATCACAGCCTCTTACTTAATGGGGAATCTAACGTCCCATCAGTTCTCTTCTCAGAACCGACCCGAACCCTTAAGCCCCTTCGACGTGCGAGTCCCAGTCAGCACTTCCATCAGCCATCATTCTCCACGCTCCGCCTGGCACGGCTCTCTGGGGCAAAGGCAGTAAAGCAGAAAAGAGGGGGAGAGGAGGTGCCGGATCGTGATGGGTTTGTCCCCCCCAGCGTTCCTCGAGCGAGCCTCTATTCAGGTTTTTTTTTTTTTTTCAAGCAGCCGTACAGCTGAACTGTGAGTCGGCAGATTGGCGGGAGGGGAACACTTTGAGATTTGCATAACTTACCCTCTCCATGTGGCCATTTGCATTGGAGGAAGAGCGAGCCGGCGACCGGCGCTGGCGTCGCTGTGTGTTCTTGGGTTGGATTTAAATACGGCGGGTGTGCATTTGAATAGAGGCTGGGTCTCCGTCGTTTTGCTGCAGGGTGTCGTCTGTCGACTCGTATGAGGCGTGGCCGATCAGGTGCCGGACTCTGACGCTGGACGTCGTTTGTGTGGAGGGTGTTTGATGTAAACAGAGTCTCATTGGCCACCTCATGAAATGCACGTCATTGTTCTTACACTGGACAGCACGGTGGCTTAGTGGTTAGCACGTTCGCCTCTCTGCACTAGGGATTCCCGGTTCGAATCCCAGTCTGGGTGGACTTTCCATGTTCCATGTCCACATGTGTTTCCTCCGGGTTCTTCAGTTTCCTGCCACAGTCCAAAAACATGAATCAAGTCAATTGAGTTCTCCAAATTGCCCCATATAGTGTGTTTGTGTGAGTGAGTGTGTGCCCAGCTATGGAGTGGCACCCTGTCCTTTGTGTATCTGCCCAAGGCCCGAAACGTTCTCCCCTGGATGGGCATGGGAAACCCCCCCACGACCCTAATATAGGATGAAGCGGAAGATAATGAACGAATGAATGAATGTTCTTACACTGGACGGCACGGTGGCTTAGTGGTTAGCATGTTCTCCTCTCCGCACTAGGGATTCCTAGTTCTAATCCCAATCTGGGGGGAGGTTCCATGTTTTCCCCGTGTCCATGTGGGTTTCCTCCTAAAGTCTAAAAACATGGATCAAGGTCAATTGAATTCTTCAAATTGCCCCATATAGAGTGTGTGAGTGTGTGCCCAGCGATAGATTGGCGCCCTGTCCTGGGTGTATCTGCCCAGCGCCCGAAACTTTCTCCCCTGGGTGGGCATGGGGAACCCCCCGCGACCCTAATATAGGATAAAGTGGAAGATAATGAATGGATGTTCTTACACTCTGTTACATCAGCACCATCGACTGTATAGATGGACTTTGTAGTTCTAGAGTTACAGAACGTAGTCCAACTGTTTCTGTATGTACTCTGTTGGTGCTCTTTACTCTGTTCTCTGGTGGGCGGGACCAACGCAGTGCAGGTATTCCTTGGGTGGTGGATAGTTCTCAGCAATGTGCTGACATTGTTTTTGGGGTGGGGGCATCAGACATTGTTGTGCTGCATCTTCTGACGGGGTTCTACGGACAGGGCCCTGCCAAAAGGACGTTGCCGACGGGTTCTTCTGATGGGGCATTGATGAGTGGACACACCTGACAGGACGCCGTTGGATGTTTTAGGTGGCGGACTTACTGATTTGGGTCCTGGGTTTAATTCCCGGTTGTGGCGAACACAGTGTCCTTTCTGTGAGGAGTTGCATGTTCTCCCTGTGTCTGAATGGGTTCACGCCAGTTCCCTCCCACATCCCGAAGGCATGCTGATGGGCATATTGTAGATCCTAACACCCCCTCTGATTGGATCGTTTATGAAGCATGTTTAAAAAAAAAAACCTGGTGACCTACATCATAAAAACCTCCACCATGAACCTCCATGGATCAGAAGCCTCGTAAACTGGACTGTAGAGTATCAGAGGGTCAGACACACACACACACACACACACACACACACACACTGTCTGATCCACTCATGCCAGTACAACATGTAATTATAAAATCATCCTCCACATTAATAATGCCGTCTTTGTGGGGGTCCTGCAGGGGTCCTGTGGGGGTCGGGACCGTCAGAGAACGGAGGAGGAGACCCCTAAAGTAATCTGAGAACTAAAGGTGGGAATAGAAGAACTATAAAGTTCATTTATACGTAAAGGAAACCTGCTTTCACATAAGAACTTTAAAATGATGTCTTGCTTGCCAATTTAGCACCAGGTTCTTGTGATTTAGCATGTTCTCCCTGTGCCCCACTTCATAAAAAGCATGCCACTACAGGATTGTAATAATCCCAGTCTTATTTAAGCCTCATTGCTGTACAGTCATGTTGAAATTAACTCCTAGTTTTACTAGTACTACTAGTTCTGCGGCGGCCGTTCGTCTCCGAGCTGCAGAGCGCTGGGTGATGACGCAATATCCATGATGCTGTGGAGTGTATTTGGTATTCATGATTATTTTTTGTTTTAGAACACAAACCAGGCTTTAGATGGTTTTTATGATTTATAAATTAACTATTAAGATAATTGGTTCTGTTGATTCTGTTCTGAACCTGACTATTTATGGCCCAGCGGACACACCCGGCCTTTCTGTTGTTTGGAGGGTTAATGGGATGTTGGGAAAAGTGAATTAGTGTTGGGTGTAGAATTATATATGTGGGTTCAAATCCCATGTCCAACAACGTCACCAATAACCTTCACCGCTCTGGGTGTCATGACCCTGGAATCCGTCTCCAACCATCTGATTGGTAGGGGTAGGGTTAGGGTTGGTTTTGGGAAAATGCGTCTGTAAAACTCTAAACTATAAAATAAAAGCAGTGCAGTTGTATTGTGTGTGGGGTGAACACTGTCCAACACACTCATTACTGTTGAGGTTAATAGACCGCTGGTTACCGTTGAGGTAAAGAGAATACAAATCGCCAAAAATACAATTGTGGGCGCCAACAAAAAGCAACTTCTCTGGCGCTGATATTTGATATTGTATGTTCTGTTCTGTGAGGTCATTTATCTGATGCTTTTATCCAAAGCAACTTTTATGAATCCTAACTTGATGTTTGATGTCAGAACACCGGGTCATCCATGATACAGCCCCCCAGAGCAATGAGGGTGAGGGTCTTCTCAAAGGCCCACATTGGTAAGTGCAGGGGACCTTGGATTTGAACCCCCAACCTTCTGATTGATAGTAAACTGTGTAACCAGTGAGCTAGCACGTTCCTTTTTTGATTTTCAGGAAATAAATCATGGTTCTGTCCATCAGATCCGTGAGTGTGGTGTTAACAAAAGTCAAATTTAAATGAGTTCAGTCATCAAAGTCACTTTGATCCTCAGTAAATTCTCTTTGATCTTCACTAAAGTTCTCTAAAGGTCATTGCTGTAACGTTCTGGCAGTGTTGTGGGTGAGGAGCCGGTGACACCTCAAAGGAAAACAGATCGAGCAGATACTGCAGTTAAGTTAAGGGTGAGTGAGGCCCTTTGGTGTGAAGTTTGTAGGTTCTCCCTATGGGGTTTTCTCCCCCAATCCAAAAACATGCTATTAGTTGGGTTCTAAATTATATTTGTCTGCAATGCACTGGACTGGCATTACTCTTTCAGTGCCGGGATAGTCTCTAGTAAACTGTGATGTTGATCAGGATAAGCAGCATAAAAACAGAGTGTGATGGACGACGCGGGCGGGTGGTGGGGTGAGACGATTATTGTATAAAAATATTCACGATTATACGCTAATTAACTTCATCAACAACACGCTATAAATCACAGGAGCAACATGCGGTTTCTCACGCTTGTTGTTTATTTAATCCAAACCAAAAATAACGTTTTGACATAAAGAAAAACCCTCAGTGCTTTTGCTGAATATGAACACAAAGCATTCAATTATGTTATGTTAATCAGAGTAAAAATACATTGGAGTAAAAAAAAATGTGTCTCTGAAATATCACGTTCCAATTCCTTCGAAGGTTTTATTTTTCTTTTAAGAACAAGTGTGCCGCAAAAAAAAAATAAATTGGGGGGTGTTACGGTCTTGAGTTCCGGCTGCAGGTATCATCTGCACTTTTCTTGAATGTCTTGAATGATGAATTTCATCATGACGATGTTGAGACGTTCTTACGATTATTTCATTAATTTTAACATTTTGATCGTGAATTAATTGCAACGATGATTCTTTATTTCATCTCTAGTGGGTGGTGTTTATAGGGAGTTACGGCAACGCTGATCAACTTGAGTTCTGCATTAAACGTGAGGACGCTTTGATCCTCCACCTGAATGGTTCTCTTCGGTATACATTATTATTGTTGCCCAGTTAGCCAGCATGCAGGGTCTGTTGTGTGATTGACTGGCGTCCATTTGGTTCTACTCATTATGCTCTTATGATTTTGCTGTCAGTGCTTCTGGAACCAAGGAACCAAAAATCGCTGATTTCTTAAAAAAAAAAGAAACAAAAAAAGTTAAAGAATGATGTGAGTTTTTCCTGGAAACCAGACCCAGTCATTTTCTCTCGTGTCGGTTGCTCCTGGGTCCAGTTCGTTCTGGTGGTTGGCGCGGGCCGTGCCAGGGAACCACAAAGCTGGACGACGGTCCAACGCACCAGCTGATGTCCCTGAGCCCTCCGCAGTTTTTTCCCCCCAGTTTTCACGGGAAGAATGTTGAACGATGGCGCAGGGTCCCGCCGCCTTCACCTCGGGATCGCGCTCTCCTCAGGAGTGTCGGGAGTGAGTTAGTGCTCACTCTCAGTTCCGCACCTTTCTCCATTCTGACAGGTCCAGCTTTGTGGGGTGAAGTGGGGGGGGGTCGAAACTGATCATGGCGTGGCCTTGAGTTCTACAGGTTTTAATTCAGATAGCGGTTTGTGTGGAATGACTTGTATTGGTGGTTCAGCTGGTATTGTGCCGTTGGATGTATCCGTGGTTCATTCAGTCTCGTTGCCGCTGGTGAATGAAAGCAGTATGTCGCCATGTGCTCTGCTTTTACAAACGCTCGTGAAAGAATGAGAGAACGGGTCGGCGTATTGGAACAGTAAAGTTTGTTAAAGAAAATGACTTCTCTATAGATAATCACGATCATCTGTGAGCGGCATTACTGAAGAATGGAAGCGTTTATGGAACTATAGCAACTCGCTGCGACGGAAAACGTACAGTTCCACAGTGGGCTTCAGAACCTGCTCTGTGTGTCCAGAGCTTGGGTTTCCATCTTATTTTATTATCTTGAGGGTGGGGGATACTCATGCCCATCCAGGGGAGAACGTCTTGGGCATCTCGGACAGAATGCCAATCCATCACTGGGGACACGCTCACAAGGACACACACGGACACCATATAGGGGCAATTTAAAGCGTCCATTATGTTAATACCTCTGTGGGAGGAAACCGGAGAACCTAGAGAAAACCCATGAGGAGAACATGGAAACTTCACCCAGATCAGGATTTAACCTGGATGCCCAGTAGCATGTGGTGGGAATCAGGTGGCGTGGTGTAAAGCATGCTGCCTCTGGACTCAAGTGTCCATATGTGTATATAATGCAGCAGAATCTAGCTGCACAGTGCCAACTGTCCAGTTCAGTGGAGGAGGGTTGTTTAAAGGGGTAGAGCAGGAAAGACTGCCCCTGTGCACAAGATCTGGTCCATTAAAGGGGTAGTTTGGTGTAGAAACGAATCAGGTCTTTAGTCTGAACCTCATGGTTCTCTCGTTCATCATCAGTGCCAGACCTCACGAATCAAAGAACGGAAGCAGTAGCTGTTTTAAAGAGGAGATTAAACTTAAATTAGAAGGGTTTAAATCTTCCTGTGGGTGTTCCGTGTTGGTATTGTTAAGTTTTTATTTGTGTTGTGTAAAAACACTTCTCTTATGATGTGTGTTATTTCAATGGCTTTGCGTTTGCGTGATGATGCGGATCAGACTCCATGCCGTTAATGTTCTAAAGACTCATTAGGGAGAACGTACTCGACACCTGGGAGGTGTGAATGAGCTGACGCCAGGCTGACCGCCTTCTATACGCCGAACGCTTCGTTAAAATTCTTCGTTAAACGTGTTTGTTGTTATAGTTCTGTGTGTTTTTCACATGCTGTTAGAGACGTTTGATATGAGAATAAAAAAAAAAACCCGTAACTGAGGAAACGTCGCCACTAATCGGAAAAATAATGGGGGGGGGGGGGGGGGGGGGGGGGGGGGGGGGGGGGGGGGGGGGGGGGGGGGGGGGGGGGGGGGGGGGGGGGGGGGGGGGGGGGGGGGGGGGGGGGGGGTATATATATATATATATATATATATATATATATATATATATATATATATATATATACACACACACACACACATACATACATACATACATACACAAACATATATGTGTGTGTGTTTGTATGCATGTATGTATATATGTGTATATATATATATATATATTAGTGTGTGTGTGTATTTATTTATGTAAAATACTACAGAATAAAGACTTTTATTTTGTCCCCCTCTTTCTCCAAGTCAAATGAATTATTTTTGTCTTAACAGAAAATGAATGAGTGAAGAAAAAAAATCCCCCCCAAATGATTTTTCTATGATGTAGCTTTATTATGGCATCTCAATCATGTTGCCGCTCTTTACGCCTTTTTAAAACAGACCCTGTGACTTTGAGACATTTTACATTTTGTTTTTAGTTTAAGGACTTCATCATTCGGTTTGCAGCTCTTCTCGACTTTCTCCTGGCCGCTCCGTCTCCCAGGATTCTGCTCGGTCTTTGTGGATGCGTAAATCCCTTCCTGTCTGTTGTCTTTGACTTTATCACGTAGCCATTGACGAGCTGATCAGAGGATTCAGAGGGATCCCCCCCGGCGATTTACGGTAGGCGGTGGTCGGGGGTCATTTCCCCGGAGTCGACTGTTTACGCCACATTGATGGATGTCTTGAGGCTTTGTGAGGTTCCTTACTGGAACACACAGGTGAGGCGTCGATGCACGCTGGACATTAAGACGTATATTTGGGTGAGCTCTGTTTAGATCTGCGCAAAATCCTGATATGTGATGGGGCGGGGCGGGGGGGGGGGTGTACAATGCCGGTTAAGTCAACTTTAAAAGGAGGAAAATTAAGCACATGTTGATGATCCGAAATAATGTAGCAATGTTAAAGTGACGGTCAGGAACCGGAGTCGGGGCGTCTCTGGGGTGAACTGTCCTGTATATTGAAACCGGATTACAAAAAAAACCAAAACGTCTTTTTAACGTTTAAATAGCAACACTGTGAGTATTTGTCCCCTGATGGGCGTGGCCGTCTCAAAATGAGACGTGTTGAGGTACTACATTTCTGGCGTGTTGCCGTCGTTGCGACAAATAACCCACGTGCTCCGGCAACTAAAAACCACCTCTCCAGACGTCGACAGTCAGACGTTCATCATTATCTCGGCGGTGAATCAACAACGGAGGTGCCAACGCCACTGAACGCTATTAAATCTATTAGATCCATAGTCTGCACTATACTGTGGGTTCTCCATTCACACTTAAATGGAGAACCTGTTGGAGCAGCGCATTGAGTCCAAGTAAATAGCAACCCGCCAAAGTCAGAGCACCACCTGGCTTTTAAACGGAATGCTGAGGGACACGCAAAAAATATTTTTTTTTGTGTTAAACACAGATGAATAATTAAGAGAATTAATAAATGGACATGTACGTTTCCAGCCACGCAACACATACTTTTTTATTGTCGTCACGACAGCAAAACACACCGACAAGCCGCGAATCAAGCTGTGCAGTTGACGACTTCTGCGTGATAAATTTTGTATGTAGTTGTCTGAACGTTCTGACCCTCTGCGGTTTGAAGAGAATCAAATGAACGATCGCATCCGTCATTTTGTTGCGTCACGCCGTCGCTCTCTTTGCCGCCTCGGTTATTTCAGCGTCTGTAGAGTTTCGACCAGTTGTACATGCGAATTGGTGAACCAGGGCGGTGACAGCATCGTGTCCATGAACCCTGTCTCTGTGGCCGCGTGATAACGCATCAGAGCGCGACTCCACCCATACGTTATCTCACACCCCTTCATTTTCTGCTGACTCTTCACACTTTATTCTGAACATTTGTACTGGATGGCGTCCTCTTTGTGCTCATGACAACCACCCAGTTTGCGTTTATAAGATGCACAACTGCTCAGCGTGGGCATTGGAGCCACCGTTGCTGTCTGTTAAAAACATTTTAATTCCAAAAAAAAAAAAACGTGTTTGCTGAGGGGACCTGGTGGTGGCGCAGTGGGGAGCACGCTCACCTCATAGCCTCTTCACAGCCGTAAGGTCCTGGCTTTGACTTCGAGGCGGGTCTGTTCAGTGTGTGGAGTTTGTATGTTCTCCGTTCTTCTTGCATGCGTTGCGTTTTGGGACCCAAATACACAAATGCTCCATGTTTGAAACGGATCAGAACCACTGAAACACCCACTGAATGTTTTCATACGTTCTGCATTGACTTCCAGATCCAACACGGCTATGGAGGCATTGAAATCACAGGCGGTAGCTCAGTGTGTGGTTAAGGTGGCGGACTATCGGTCTGAAGGTTGTGGGTTCAGTTACCAAGGTGTGCTGCTCCAGGGGTGCTATGGCCATAATAGAATCAACGTGACCATGTGATCACCACATTTAACTGTGCAGTGACACACACACACACACCACACACACTCAGCTTTTACACTGGGCCAATTGGGGTTAGGTGCCTTACCCAAGGGCACTTCATTTAGAGTACTTGGTGGACTGGAAATCAAACCGAGGCTGGTTCCTTAACCACAAGCCTACAACTGCCCCTCATAGTGGTGGTGGAACGACTGCGTCCAGTTTGGTTCTATTTTTGCATTTAAGAACGAGACAGCTGGACTCGTATGAGCTGAAAGGTACACCTGTGGGTAACGATAACAAAACCTCAGTCCTGAACCGCTGACCCATCGGTCGGAGCCGTGGGACGTTATGGGAAGGCGGGTGGTAAACCCCACCACGGTGCAACAACATCCTCTTGAACGTTCTGGGAAGCCCATCTGCAGCGACCGTCAATCCAGCGGTTCACATCTGTTCTGCAGCCCGGACTGTAAATGATTCATCAGCGTGTTTAACAAAGCCATCCGACGTACAAGTGTTCTTGTGTTCCGACTTGAGCTTCTGGCTCGAGATCAGTCCGGAGTAATTAATACACAAATCCAGGTAATACCGACGGGTTCGGGGATTAAACCAACAGACGGCGGCCCCTCGGTCCCTCCGCAGCGTTTGGAACCCCGCTCGCTGATTTATTTATTTCTTCTGGTAAATGACGCCGAGCCCGCTGCCTGCACCCGGATCCCGTCTGATTAATGGATGCTTAAATCCATGACGTTTCCTCTTCCTCCTCCGTTGGCGCTCCTCCGAATGCACCTCACCTGATGTTCCCGTACGGTTCCTTCAATGCGTATTCATCCGAAACTCTCTGTTCTTGTGTTGCAGGTTAGCGTTATACGTCTACGAGTACCTGCTGCACGTCGGCGCTCAGAAGTCCGCACAGACCTTCCTGTCCGAGGTGAGTGCACGGGGCGGCGGCGGCGGCGGGACCCGCAGCCCAGAACCACTTGTGTGATCTGCCACGCCCTTTATGGCACACTTGGCGTGAATAAAGCTCCAGCGATGGAGCAGTGTGTGAGGACTAATTAATTCAGGGGGAAATAAACTCCTGGTTCCGGGTCTGCAGTTGCAAGTTTTGTCCGCTTGGAGTTCACGTGAATTTAGGAAGCCGTTTTTAATTATAGAACATTATATACGTTGTGCCTTAGTGGTTAGCATGTTCTCCTCTCTGCACTAGGGATTCCCGGTTCATATCCCCATCTGGGTGGAGTTTCTATGTTCTCCCCGTGTCTGCATGGGTTTCCTCCGGGTTCTCCGGTTTCCACCCACAGTCCAAAAACATGGATCAAGTCAATTGAGTTCTCCAAATTACCCCATATAGAGTGTGTGTGTGAGTGAGTGTGTGCCCAGCGATATATTGGCGCCCTGTCCTGGGTGTATCTGCCCAGCACCCTGGATGGGCCTGGGGAACCCCCCCGCCAACCTAATAGAGGATAAAGCGAAAGATAATGAATGAATTAATATATACGTTATGTCAATGTTCTATATGTGTGTGTAAGATGCAAGTCATTTAATCTGATTAATTTAAAGTCTTAATTTGATTGGTGAATGTGTGGAATATTAGTTTGTATGGAAAGCCATTTGGGTCAGTATCTACATTTTTAATCGGTTTATCTCATCTCTTTATCTTCTGCTTAACTCTGAACTAAAGTTGCAGTGGGGTGGGGGGGTGGGGGGTCACTGGGCAGATACACCCAGGACAGGGCGCCAATTATCACTAGACTGTCTCAGGTTTGAAAGGCATGGAGGTTGGATTCGTCTGATTACAAAGACCGCTGAGACGAAGTCGAGAGTAAACGCTCAGTTTAAAGAGAGAACCAAACTCGCGGGAGAACTCGGGTCGCCACATGGAACTGTGAGGAGAAATATTTATGAGGCTGAGGAGTTCTCTTCAGGACGGGTTTAATGGTTGAGGGATGAATTGGAAGCGGCTCGGATTGTGTGCCGAGAGAGATCAGACACTCGGCGGTCCATTAGGAGAAAGAACGAGACGATATGTTTGGTCCACGTCGGGTTGAGGGATGTCGGGCTAAAATATTGGGCTGTGGAAAGTGTCTGACCTGCTCCTCATCCTCTCTCTCTCTCTCTTTCTCTCACTCTCTCTCATCCTACCTCTCTCTCTCTCTCTCTCTCTCTCTTTTAGATCCGGTGGGAGAAAAACATTACTCTTGGAGAGCCTCCAGGATTCCTACATTCGTGGTGGTGGTAGGTTCCATTTCAGAATATCGGGAACCTCGTTTTCTCTCTGATGTTATTGTTTATCACATGAACTTATTACCAGTACAGTGTGGACATGCAGGAGGTGGAGTTTTGCGTTCTGGAAGTTGGGTTCTTTAAACGTTTCTAATGTGAGCTTATGAGTTGCCCATGCCCATCCAGGGGAGAACATTTTGGGCGCTGGGCAGATACACCTAGGACAGGGTGCCAATCATCACTGGCCTCACACACACATTATATAGGTGCGATTTAGAGCACCCACTTTACCTTGAATCTTATGTTTTTGGACTATGGGAGCTGGAAAACCCTATGGAAACCCACAAGGACACTCGGCATTCGAACCTGGAATGTTCACCACCGCGCCGCCCGTTCTGAAGATCATAACAGCATGAACACCATTTCCCTAAATATTAAATTGTCTTCCTAATCCATCGAGTTTATTATGATGTCACACTTTATAGCAACAGCTCACACCCTCTTAATATTATTTTGGACCACCTTTGGCTTTTCTTTTTGATGACATCACACATTCTGTGACTTCATCTCCACAAGCTTCTGCAGTCATGACGTTGATTCCTGTCTAGAGTTGCATTAATATTTCTCCATGAACTTGTATTGATGATGGAGATGTGGAGCACCTCACAGTCTCCTCCAGCACATCCCATCCTCCTCAGTGGGGTTAAGGTCTGGACTCCGTGATGGACGATCCGTGTGTGAGTGTGATGCCTCGTGCTCCCTGAACCCCTCTCTCACAATCTGAGCTCACTCAATCCTGCCATCAGAGAAGAACAGATCCACTGATGCAGGAACCTGGTGCTTCTGTAGATTCAGGCCAGCTGATCTCATAATTTTGACCTGAGCAACCACAGCGCCTTCGGGTCAGAGTTCCACGCAGGTGATCCGGGGGCTGATTTGGGACACGGCGCAGTAATCTGAAGATAAAGCTCGGAAGTGACGGCTGCGGCGAGGCGGAGCGTTCTCCTGGATTAAAATCAGTCACATCAGACGCTGAGAGCAACATCTGCTTCTTCATGGCTCTAGGTGTCTGGTTTACGATCGCGAGGTGGCCGAGGCCGACCCCTGCCACTGTGCCGGCTGACTCCGCCCCGCCACAAAAACAAAAGCCCCAGATGGTGTAGTGAAGGGGTATCACGCCCTCTCACTCACCCCCACTGCCCAGCTTTGTCTCGACCGTGTCCTTTTGTTCTTTCCAAGCGGCTTAACTCTTTGCGTCCTGCTCTCTATTGTGCACAGTGACCAAATCCCCACCTCCCCGCTATCATTTTTCTTCTTTCTCTCTGTGTGGAAAAGGTGGCCGGGGGTGTTTGGGGGGGGGGTGGGGGTCAACAGCCTAAAGGCTTTCTCGTGGCTGCTGTAGTTTCGTGGTGGGCATGAAGGTTCTACTTTAACAAGACAAACCTGCTCGCTCTGTTAATGTCTCCCTACTGACAAACTCTTTAATCTCAATATTCACTTTAATTAAAATGCTTAGCGTATATATTTGGGGCACAACTGTACTTGTATGAGGGGGCGTAAGGGTAGTTTAGGGGGGTTAGTACTAGTGTTTGAACTAAATCACAGCAGAAGAGAGTACAGATGAATAAAACAGGTTTTTAACTTTGTTAGAGAATCTAGAACAGGACAGGGCGCCCATCTATTGCTGGACACACGCTCAATTACACAACGATGGGGCAAATTGGAGCAGGCAATTCACCTTAAATACACGTTTTGGACTGAGGGTGTGGGTACACGTTTTGAACATGGAGGAAAACCACATGAACATGGAAACTTGGATCAGGATTCGAACCTGGACCACAGCACTGAGAGGTGGACGTTCTAACCGAGTTGCCTCTGTAGAAGAAATCCATCCATTATCTCCTGCGTACTCCTATAGCAGGTTCTCCATCAATACCTGGGTCATTCGGCCCACTTAAACTGTTTAAATGTCAATAATGACTAAATGCATGGCGGCCAAAAGCTTTGGAACACGAGGTTGGGTATTTAACCCCCCAGATAGGAACCATGCATGAAGTGATTGGTCCAGGTCCAATTATTTCCAAACCTCAACGTCATGGGGGTTGAGCTGGAACACGCAGCACATGAGCCCGGTTCCATCAGCTTTGCAAAATAAAACCAGGAAAAGCTACATGGCTTCCGGAGTATATTCCCAGGGGGCGGGTCTCTTTAAAGAGTTATTGGAACTATTTTGTCACAAAGCACCTGATGATGTGCTCTACTGTTTTAAGAGCTGAGGATAAACGGGATTGAGAGACATAAGGCCCAAAATATAAAGTTCCTAGGTTGTCTATTTGTGAATCTGGTTTAATCCCCACACTCCTGGTCCCGGTCTGTTCTCCATGCCTGAGGTTCGGGATAATCTTGGGTCTGTCTCATGGAAATGAAGCTGTATACTGATGCAAAGGACCACCATAACCTCCATACAACACCGGCATGTGGATATTAGCCGGCTTTGTCCCCGTCATTTCCTGCCTGTTGGAGATCTGCTCTGTGGTGGGTGTGGTTAAGGGTCTAAAGCAGCTCCCGCAATTAGCATCAGAGTTGTTCTTATAGAGCAGATCTCTTAACTCATTGTTGAGTTTCCAATAAAGCCATGCTGATGTCGTTCAGGCAGCCAGCAGGGAAGCTCCACTGTCGGCCTCTGTGCTGTGAGAATCTCCATCAAATAAACGGTCATTTAAAAAATATATAACATTTTATTATCCCCCCCCCAGTCTGAGTGTTTAGCTACTCAAATATTGAGTATTAATTCAAATGACTAAAAATGGGTGTAACTCTGATCCGGGGGCGCTGCAGTCGCTCAGGTCTGCGTTCAGCAACGTTATGAGATCATAAGAATGAGGTCAGCTGACCTGAATGTACCGAATCATCAGGGTCTTCCTTCAGTGGATCTGTTCTTCTCTGATGACATGGACAGTTTCCATGATGATGATGTTGTCAGGATTCATAGAGCTCAGATTGTCACAGAGAGGTTCAGGGAGCGTGAGGCATCATTCTCACACCGGGACGAAAAGGAAAAGAGTTGAGTTTTGAGGGATGAACACAGAGGGAAAATCGTTTTAAAAAACTGGAAGCTGTTCAATCCAAAAATAACAATCAGGTTCATTTATTATTTAAAAAATAATTCAATGGAAATGAAAAAGAGAAGGAATTATTTGATGGAATATTGATTCCATCAAGTGAGCATTGATTGAGGGGACTTTATGAGAGAAGTTTTTATGCTGAAAAAAATTTGGGAAAAAAATTCTCCTGAAGTTTTAAGGAATAAAAATTTTTAGAAAATTGGAAGACGTTATATTTTGAAATGACAATTCCATAAATAATCCAGTTAAACTTTTAAAAAAAATAAATACATTGGAAGTGAAAAAACAAGTTACTGTGAAGGGATAATTAAAGAAAAAAAAAAAAAACAAAGGAAAAAATGTTTTTTAGAAAACGAGAAGACGTTCTGTAAGGATTTATTAAGAATGTTTTAAGAATCTGGCAAAAATCCGACTGGAATTCCATGTTGGCGAACCGGCGTGAAATTTCTGGAATTGTGGAATTCAAATTGTGGATTTGTGGAATCAGCAAACTGGTTTCAGGTAATTTCAAAGAGGTTCTATGGAGGCTGGAGAACCGTATGGATGTGTTGGAATACTCTGCGTGAACAGCTTTTCGGACAACAATGGTGCATCAAAAAAAACTTGAGAGCACTGACACTGACTAATGACCTGTAAGAAGGAGCGCATTAACCTGCGATTTACCTCACAGCTGGCACTAATTTTCTCTAACGACGTGACTCTTGACAAGTAATCAGCTTCTGTCCAATCAGAACGGAGAATTTGCCAGCGCCGCGGTGTAAGGTTGATTAATTGAGGAAGTCCGAATTCCTGATCTGGATTAAAACCAGCGATTCGGCGGCGCGGCATGCGTACGGCCCCTGTGTGGGGTTTGGCGGTTGGTCGGTGGCTCGCTTTGCGTAGTTGATTGGATCTTTTTTTTTTTTTCTTTTTAAAAGCAGTAGAAACGTGGAGTTTTTGGGGTGTTTTTGGTTTCGCCTCCACTTCTCTGGGTCTCGCCTTGTCCTTTATAGATGCTTGCTGTGGAGGCTTGTCGTTTTCCATCTCTACCACGTCTGTTTTTGGTTTCCTGTACACATTAATGGCCCCCACCCCCACGCACAAATGGTCTGCTTCTCCCGCTCTTATTTTCTCTTTTACGTGCTCCGTTTTATGGAATGTTCCTTATTTGAAGAGGGCAGGGGGAAAAAAACCCACTCCGACTTCCTGACCACACTAGAGATACAATCTTCCTTATTTTTCCTTAGTTTTACCTGGAAACCATGATGCACCACAAAACCAAAATCAGCCCGATCACCTCCGATAATTCCAATAATTAGGAAACGGACGGGTTACCAGTTCAGGAGTACTGTTTAATGTGTTTATAACCATTATTTTATTATATATATATATATATATATATATATATATATATATATATATATATATATAAAATAAAATAAACACTTTTATTTATTTATATATAAAAATGTGTGTGTGTGTGTGTATATATATATATATATATATATATATATATATATATATATATATATATATATATATATATATATATATATAGTGTGTGTCTTTATATAGTACACATAGAGATGTACACACACGTGTGTTCGTGTCTGCATGCACACACATGTCCACTATCATCATCTACCATCATACAGATCGACTTTGTAGTTCTACAGTTCCAGTCTGTAGTCCATCTGTTCCTCTACACACTCTGTTAGTCTCCTATGCTCTGTTCTTTATTCCGGACCCCCAGCACACAGAGTGTGTGTTATTTGGGTGATCGATGCCTATGATTGATGAGCCCTGCAGTGACACTAATCTGATGGTGGTGGTGGTGTGTTGGTGTGTTCTACTGGTTTAAGTGGATCAGACCCCACAGTACTGCTGGAGCTTTCAGCATGATGTCTCCACTCTAAACACCCACTCAGACCCTCCACCCCACTGCTCCACCTTGTGGCCATTACAGCAGAAACAGAAGCTTATTTGTTTGTGCTGGTGGATGATTCTCAGTCTGTATTGAGGGGAAAACGTGGAGATGGAGCTAATGTTGCCAGTGAACGTCTGGAGTTCCGCAGAAGAACATGGACATTATTATTATAATTGCCACAGAACTTACCATACCATGTTCTGTGACGCTAAAGAAAGTATTCAAACATTAAACTCTACATATAAAGGTTTGAAAGAGATTAAAACATGGGTTCTGTCTCTCTGTAAGTGCCCTGTGAAAGGGAACACACCCATTTGTACTTGGTTTTGGGTTCTGGGAATGGCGTCTGTAGGTTTGGTTCCTCTAACGGAGCACACTTCCTCCCACTGGCTTTATTGGTAATCCATTAAATCGATGTCTGAAGACCAGGCGTGATCTAATTTCGCCGTGTTAAACAGGTACTTAGTTGCAGTGCAGTAATTAAAATGCCATTTGGAAGGAACCCTCGTGTTCCCCCTCGCCAGCCCTGAAGGACCTGAGTGGACTTAATTGAGGAAATCCCCAGCTTAATTGATCCGTAACCTGCTCCTCGCGCCAAGTGGACAGGGAGTCGTCTGAGGAATCAGCGGGAGTCGTCTGAGGACTCGTCGGGAGTCAGCTCGCAGCCGCGCCATCAACGCCGCTGCTGACGGCACTGAGGGTTTTGGGATTTTTTTGGATTTAGGACGTGGCCAAATGGGGGGGGGGGGGGGGTGGGGGGTGTTTAGAGGATTAAAGGAGTTCAGGTTGTTCTTAAAAACAGGAACCAAGAGAGTTTAGGGTTCTTGTTTAAAAGACTTGTTCTGGATTTTGGTAGTAAAAAAAAAAACTGTGTGTGTGTTTGTATACAAGCTTGTGTGTTTGTGCATGAGGGTGTGTATGAGCTTGTTCATGTGTTCCTATAAATGTGTGTGTGTGTGTGCGCTTGTGTGTTTGTCTATGTGCTCATGCGTGTCCGCATTTGTGTGTTTGTGTAGACAGTCTTAAGTTACAGGTGGCAGGGCACACAATGTCCCTTAACTGTAAAGTTGGCATGTTCTCCCCATATCTGCTTTCCTGCTGCTCATTAAAGGGGCAACGTTTGTGTGTGTCAGTGTTCCCAGTGATGGTCTAGGACTATGCCCCCCCCCCCCCCTTCACAGTATAATCCACTGTATACGTGTTCGTACCTTTTGTGTGTGTGTGTGAGAGTTTATCTAAACTTCGACACCTCTGTCCGTCCGTCTCGTTGCAGTGTATTCTGGGACCTGTACTGCGCCGCTCCGGACCGACGCGAAACCTGCGAGCATTCCAGCGAGGCCAAAGCCTTCCATGACTACGTAAGTGACACTTTTCCGTCTTTGGTGCGAGTCGCGGCTGCACGCGTGACGGCTGCGCGTGGGGCGCGTGTCCTGAGGTTGTCGCTGAGGTTAATGCTACTGAAAGAAGGTGAAACCTCGGTGGCGGCTCCTCTGAGGACGGAGGTGGCGTTCCTGCGCCGTCCTGTTAAAACCGCATTTCTGTTAAAACGCAGTGACAACTCGCTGAAGGCCAGTTCGCTGGCTTTGGGTTCTTAGATGTAATACTTGTGCGTAACAGCCGGATGTCATGGACGGGATAGGATGGAGGGAAGCTGCTCCACGGGTAGTCAGTTCGACTCTTAATGCCTTAATATCAGCTTCACGAAAGAGAGACGGTTCGTCTGAAGTTCCATCCAGGTTCCTCACATAGAAATGCTTTACTTCCACAGGAACCGTTTTATGGTTCTTGGAACCATTGAGTGTGTACTGTTTTGGGTTTTTAAAACTATAAAATATATGAAATAATATTACTCTATGGTATGTATATAGTTAATAAACCTGTGGAGTTCAGTTGTTTCTTGGTGGTGTAGTGTTTGGCATGTTCTCCTCTTAGCGCTGGGGATGCAGTCTTAAGTTTGCATGTTCTCCCCATGTTTGCAGGGGCTTTCTCTGTTTTACGGTTTTATAGTTTCCTCTCACAGCCCAAAAACATTTAAGGTGAATTGGCTAGATTGCCCCTATATAGTGTGTATATCCGCCCCTCCACAATCCTAATAGAGGATAAAGGATTAAGTGGAAAATGGAGGATGGATGGATAATAAGCTGAATGGTTGTATTAGGTTGAGGGATGGTGTGAAATAGTGACCACTGCTGGCCGTTTAAAGCACGACGGCGGCGTGTTGTTACTTTTGATCATAAGTAATTACTATAAACCATTTATTTCGTTGTCTTCAGAATAATCCTCTAGGGACGCCAAGTAGGGGGTGATGGAGAACCCATGCCCAATCTAAGAGAACATTTTGGACGGGCCACACACACACACACACACACACACACACACACCCACCATATGGGGGCAATTTATAGCATCTGATTCACCTTAAATCTATGTTTGACTGTGGGAGGAAACTGGAGAACCCAGAGGAAGCCCACGCGGAGGGACAGGAGACATGCAGACTCCATCCAGATCGGGATTCGAACCCGGACGAGTGTTCTAACCCCCCTCCCCCCACCCCCCCTTTGTGATGACGCCGCATGTTAGATTCTCAGCGATCGTCGGTACGTTCAGCGCTAATGAGCTGAGAGTTTATCTATTAAACTTGCGCACTGGTTAAATACCCCCCCCCCCAAAAAAAAAAAAAAAAAAAAAAAACATCTAAACGCGGTAATCAGGAGCCGGGTTCTCTTTTTTCCCTCAGCGGAAGCCTCTGAGGATTTTCCTTTATCTGCTCCGGGCGTCTGTTCTCCCCGCGCTGTGTGTTTCGAGGACCAGCGCGGCCACCACGCCAAGGTCTCTCCGGCCGCCGGCGCGTCCTTGAGCCGCTTGATTTACGACGTGTCCGGCCCCTGTACTGTTACCGCGGGGCGGCAGGCGTACAGAGGCCCGTGGATGAATGCGCGCGGCGGTCCGACCGTCCATCCGTCCGTCAGTCCGGCTCTTCCCCGAATCCTCCCCGGCTTCGGGAAAGATAATGGACTACGGCGCTCTAATCTCCTAATCCCGGGCGCGCTCGAGGGGCTAAGCCGAGGGGATTTGGTTGGATCCCAGGCTTGGCTCCATGCCAAAGGTGCCCGCTTTCTCCAAGCACTGGACGTAATGAGCATCGATCGGACGGTCCACCTTCCAGCATCATTCATCAAAGCTGTCCCCTGCAGCGGGCCCCTCAGTGAGGGGTCACCCGGCCCCGTGCAGGAGGCCAAGCTGCACCGTGATTAAAATCCAGATTATTTAGCCGGCTGTTTGTGTTGGACTTTTAATCCACAGAACTTTCAAATGTATGACGTCCATAATCCCATGAATTATTATATTTGAGGAGAACCGTGGAGCCTCCCGCAGGTTCTGCAGCGGTCCGTTTAATGTACGTTCAATGCGTTGCTGTTTGCTACGTCCTGTGTTGTCCCACCTCTCTCGGTCTGTCCTGGTTCCACCATCAGGGTTTGCCATTCCATCTTTCGTCCACTCGTCCTGGAGCTCCGTGTTCTGAATCCCTATCTGTGGGCAGCGTGTTGTTGTTCTTTGTCCTCCTCTTACCTGCCGCGGTTCTCTCAGCTGGCTTTTCTGGCTTTGCATTTGCGTTTCTCCGTAACGTTCTTCTCTCTCCTCTCTCCTGCGCGAGTTCTAAAGAACAGTCCCACCTCGTTTCCACAAATGAAATAATAATAATAAAAAAAAAAGTAATTCAGTGCAAAGCTTTAAAGGAAAATGACGGGTGGGGGGCGGGTCAGGGGGGATCAAACTGCAGATAAAGAACACAACTACATGTGATGGAACCAAAGTGATGTGGGCCAATCAGCAGCGGCGTCATCTGATTCAGTCATTTAGAACCTGATACTGACTCGGTGCATTCAGACTGAGGAATGGGCTTCACTGTGAGGATGAGGAGAAGAGAAAAATGATGATGAAGAGGATGAGGATGGTATGATTATACAGCAGAGGATGATGAGAATAAGAATGGAGGAGTATAAGGATGATGAAGCTGGGGATGAGGATGAGTAGGACACTGTTGTTCTCGTGAGGGGTCTCAGCTTGATTGTTTTAATATTTGAGTATATTGGTACCAAATATTAAAAAAATTATAATTATTATTATTATTGTTATTATCATGGTTGTAGTTTTGGTTCTATCTGTCTTAGCAGTATATGTAGCAGTATACCCCCCCCCCCCCCACATTGTACCAGTGTAAATATTTTCATTACAGTCGGTTTGTTCAGGCGTTTGTTTAATCACCAGGCGTGACGTCAATCCCACCATCTCCAAAACCGATGGCCGTGATAAGGTGGCTGTGCCTGGCCGTGCTCTCTGCACCGCTCTCTCTCTCTCTCACACACACACACACACACTCGCGCACTCTCTCTGAGGAAGATTGATTGGGTAATCTTTCTCTTTCTCCATGATGCATGCTCACTGGGGAAACAAAAGTGCAGGCAGCATGATAATACCCTGAGAAGAGGAGGAGGAGGAGGAGGAGGAGGAGGAGGACCAGGTGGAGGAGGAGGATGAGCATAATTTAAGTAACACTGATCCAAACACTGATGCGGAAATCATCAGAGAACGCATGGGTTTGCTGGATGTTGCGAGAGTCATGCATTCTCACTGTGGACTGTGCAGAGTGAGAGCGTGAGCAGGGCGGTGTGCAGAGTGAGCGAGTGTGAGAGAGAGCGGTGTGCAGAGTGAGGAAGTGAGCAGGGCGGAGTGGAGAGTGAGGGTGAGGAAGAGCGGTGTGCAGAGTGAGCGAGAGCGGTGTGCAGAGTGAGAGTGAGTGAGAGAGAGCGGTGTGCAGAGTGAGGGAGTGAGCAGACTGATGTGCAGAGTGAGAGAGTGAGGGAGAGAGAGAGACAGCGGTGTGCAGAGTGAGAGAGTGAGCAGACCGGTGTGCAGTGAGAGGGTGGAGAGTGAGGGTGAGGGAGAGCAGTGTGCAGAGTGAGAGAGAGAGAGTGAGAGAGAGAGAGAGAGAGAGAGAGAGAGCGGTGTGCAGAGTGAGAGAGTGAGCAGACCGGTGTGCAGTGAGAGGGTGGAGAGTGAGGGTGAGGGAGAGCAGTGTGCAGAGTGAGAGAGAGAGAGAGAGAGAGAGAGAGCGCGGTGTGCAGCTGGACAATGGGTTAATATTTGATTTGCTGGAGGAGCCTGCTCTGGATGTTCTGTGTGTGTGTGTGTGTGTGTGTGTGTGTGTGTGTGTGTACACTGTTGTTGTTGTAAGTCTTATATAAGCTCCGTACAGAACCATTGAAACAGCAGAGGTGTGTGTTCTGAACGTGTTCAGGTTGCAGTCTCCTCTGTGGGGTTCTGCGTGGGGTTCTGCATGGGGTTCTTCAGTCTGAATCTGGTTCTCATGGAAGAACCCAACCATCAGATTAAGGAAGGAAAGAATAAAAGTCTTTCTGAATTATTCAGAGGAACCGTTCTCGTCCCGGACGCTCCGTCTCCCGATTTAAGTTTTAAGGTGTAGATGTCGTGTGTAAGCGTGTTTCAATCATAACCCTTCCCAATGGTTGCCAAAACTACCATAATCCCTCATCTCAACATCCTGCCTAATCAAAAGTTGCCACAGTTACCATAAAATTCTCCATAAAGAACGGTGGCCAATTTCCAAATTCTCTCAAATTCCAGCTACTGTAAAACCCCTGTAAACAGCGGTTGCCACAACTATTGTAATCCAGATCTGACGGCATTTGAGTTCAGGTGCATCCCCGGGTCGCGCTTCTCACAGGTTTCTGATTAAATGAAATGAAATTGAACGATGCATGACGTCTGGGTTGGGTTTGATGAGGAGGAACTCGACTCGCCTGCACCGAGCCCTGCCCTCAACCCTATCCAGCACCAGTGAGATGAACTAGAATGGCGATTGAGAGCCAGGACATTTCATCCAGCATCGGTGTCTGACCTCTTCTGGATGAATTCCAGATGTGAAGGCTGCTTTCGGTGTCGCTCTTCATGTTCTCTACGGTCGCCGTCCTATCCCGTCACTGGTGTCAGGGTTCAGTCCCTGAAAACAAGGTCCGGCGTTTTCCTTTAACCTTTAACGCTCCTGCTGATTTCTTGCATTCCGTTCCCCTGCCCGTGCTGACCGCTTCATTTATTTATTTTTTTGTCCTGTCGCTCGTTGCGTGTTGGCAGGTGGCGCTGGCACCGGACCCCTGTGCTGTTGTAGCATCCTGGCCAATACCAACAGAAAGGGGGGGTGTAATTACATCAGTCTCAAGTACCAGCTGCCTGTCCACAGTCCTCCAGAAAGAGAGCCTTCCTTTGAAGCCCTGGGTGTTTGTGTGCGTTTGTCTGCATGTCTACACACACACACTCACACACTTCACATATGTGTGTTTGGCCACACAGCCCGTGCCAGGCTGCTTGCCGGAGACGAGAGGCAAACATTCTGCATTCGCTCGCGCCCCACTCCACGCTCGCTCCACGCCGAGCACGTTCTCCAACGGGACCGACGCGCCGATGCAGATTGTTCCATTCAGAACGTGAATGTGGATCTCTACCTGCATGCTGAGTGGCTCTTGGTTCCCCGAGTGCGGCCCGCTGTAGTGCGCCGGCTGGTTTGGAGAGGCGAGCTCGGTGCGAGTGCACATGTTCGTCAGTCATTCACACGGGGGGGGGGGGGGGGGGGGGGGGGGGGGGGGGGGGGGGGGGGGGGGGGGGGGGGGGGGGGGGGGGGGGGGGGGGGGGGGGGGGGGGGGGGGGGGGGGGGGGGCAGACCGCTCAGCCATCAGCGCATAGAACTGAAACCATCAACACCGTGGAGACGGTCCAACTTTGAAGTCCGGTGGAGGCAAACACAGCGAGGAAGTCTTGGTGTGATTCCCGAACAGGGTGGAAGGGATTCTGTCCTATCCCAGTTCTTCTCAGTGCTTGGTGGTCAGAACCCCATGTTGCCTCCACTCCTCTCTCTCCATCGGTCTCCCTTATCTACAGGACCCTGACTCTGGTCCACAGCGCCATCTGTGGACCTGCGCACTCTTACCTTCACCTCCGACCACCTCATCTGTCCTCCAATGGAACCTGTCCTCTCCTGCCCCTCAGCGTTTCTCACCTGCGAGGGGGCGGGGCTTCCCAGAACCTGCTTTCCGCTCGAAATCGATAAGGTTCCCGCGTGCAGACGCAGCACACAGATGCAGATGCCAGGAAGTGCACCTGTGCCGTTCTCATGCCCCGGCGGGTGGAACCATGGTGAGTTGATGCAGAATTAATACTATGATGTAATCAAACGATTAATTGTTTAAATAATTAGCTGATGCCCAGAGTTCATTGGGGTGGGGGGGGGTGGATGTGTGTTGGGTAACGGTGGCGACATCGTGACCCCGTGTGACCTCAGAGATCGCTGTGGATTTCGTGTTGATGCCACCATGAGGACCTGAGTTCACAATCACTGACCGTCTTTGTTTATTGATCACATGAGGGGTTTCCCACAGAAACAAAGAACCACCCAGCCGACCTGACCTGGTTCCTGACCCGGTTTCTGACCCACGTTCTCTGGCGAATAAATATGTTCAGTACCTGTACGTGCATGATGGATGGATAGAATACTTTATTCATCCTGAAAGAAATTTAGCAGCCAGTAGCAATAACAGTACAATAAAAAATAGAAAAAATAGAGGGAAATAATAAAAAAAAAAAAAAAAAAAATATATATATATATATTCATTCATTATCTTCCTCTTTATCCTCTATTAGGGTCGCGGTGGGGTTCCACATGCCCATCCAGGGGAGAACATCCCAGGCGCTGGGCAGATAGACCCAGGACAGGACGCCAATCCATCGCTGGGCACACACTCGCTCACACAGACACACTGTACATGGGTCAATTTGGAGAACTCAATTGACTTAATCCATGTTTTTGGACTGTGGGAGGAGACCGGAGAACCCGGAGGAAACCCACACAGACACTGGGAGAACATGGAAACTCCACCCAGATGGGGATTCGAACCTGGAATGCCTAGTGCTGAGAGGAGAACGTGATAAACCACTAAGCCACCGTGCCGCCCTATATATATATATATATATATATATATATATATATATATACCAAATACTATTATAAAGTGTCAAGTGTGTGTGTAGTGGTATCAAAACTAAAAGGGAAAATAAAGTGTCCACTATGGATGGAGATCAAGTGATTTCCTCTCAGAACACATCTTTACTTCAGAGGTTTTTGTTTTGTTAAGATGCTGAAGACGTGAGCCGAGACTCGAGGTCCCGAACTGAATGAGTCTTTCTGACCAGGCTCCTCCTCCTCCTCCTCCTGTCACTCTGTGGGTTACACTCGGGCGAGTTGCTCTTGTTTCCACCTGCTCGTTCTCTTTCGGTTCTGTCCCGGTCCGGGGCGCTCGCTTTGTCAACTCATCACCTGCACTCGGCTTTGCGGGTCACTGACCTTGAGAAGTGAATCTCGCACACTCGCACCGTCTTTCACACAACACTCGCACGGTGGAGGACGAGAGGGCCGAAAGCAAGCGGATTACAAAGCCAGTTTAATCTGGAGCCCGGCGCTAAAGGAATGCACTGCCTCGTTCAAACGCTCTTTCTCTCTCTCTCTCTCACTCGCTCTCTCACTCGCTCTCTCTCTCTCTCTCTCTCTCTCTCTCTCTCTCTCTCTCTCTCTTTGCTTTCCCGTGTTGCCGTTGGAGAAGGCGAGGACATGGCGTAACGCTGTCTTTGGTGTTCTGTCCTGAGTGATGGAACCGGATCGTGAACGTTGAGATCCCGTTGATCCCTGATGGTTCTAATGAAGCGCTGAAGGATCGACTGAATCTGCCGACAGACTTCTGTTAATGCTCCTCAGGCCAGACCCTCGTCTGCTGTCTACCTGTGAACGCGAGTGTGTGAGGGAGTTTAAGGTGACATCTCACATTTTCGACTCTGACACATTGTTCCCTGAAGCTAGAACAACACAGAACAGCTCTTTATCCTGACGGGACGTGGGACAAGGGGGGGGGGGTTAGAACCATTACTTGTTCAGCAGGTTTAGTGGTCACCCAGCAGTGATGTTGCCCAGTTTATGGAACCTGTCTAATGGTGATCCAGCAGCGTTGATGGTTCCCAATTCATTTAATCCGTGCCCTAAAGGTGCAGAGTTAATGCATGGTACCTGTCCAGTGGTCTCCAGTTACTGGTTCTTGTCTGGCAGTGCCCAGTTCATGGTACCTGTTCAGTGGTCTCCAGTTCATGTTTCTTGTCTGGCAGTGCCCAGTTAATGGTACCTGTTCAGTGGTCTCCAGTTCATGTTTCTTGTCTGGCGGTGCCCAGTTCATGGTACCTGTCCAGTGGTCTCCAGTTTATGGTTCCCATCTGGCAGTGCCCAGTTCATGGTACCTGTCCAGTGGTCTCCAGTTCATGGTTCTTGTCTGGCGGTGCCTAGTTCATGGTACCTGTCCAGTGGTCTCCAGTTCATGGTTCCTGTCCATTGGTGCCCAGTTCATGGTTCCTGTCCAGTGGTGCCCAGTTCATGGTTCCTGTCCATTGGTGCCTAGTTCATGGTTCCTGTCTAGTGATGACCAGCAGTGTTGGTGTGATCCAGCTCTGATCCCTCGGTTCCCCTGAGGTTCAGACTGTTCACCTCGTTCTAATAAAACCGATTTCGCAGATTAGGCATTAAAGTCACATGTGAGCGAGGAATGTTCAGTGATGGAACCCCAAATTTCCAGCGTCTACAACCTTGACGACGACAAAACAGTTCCTGAAGAGGAATTGGAGCAGATTAAAGACTCGCTTGTTTGGCCCCGGGGCAAAACAGTTTTAAAGCGAAACAATGGTGCGTATTCACTCTCACAGCAATTTCTTTTAAAAAGCTGGAGGAAACCGAACCGATGACATCATTGTCTGTGTATCTGGCATTAGGAAAACTCCCAAGAATCAAATCCTGGCCAAAAGCGGGAGGTGTGTGGCTGCGTCGAGGCGACTTAACACGAGTTTACTTATTTATTTCTTTATGTACATCTTTTTACGGTCGAACATCGTCTGAAGGTAGCTTTACAGGGTTCTAAACCGGAACCCTCAAAGAACTAGATCAAAGGGGCAGCGACATGAAGGATGGAGGTGTTGGTTTTGTCAGGAAGAAATAAACCTTGTGAGGACCGTGGCTCAGTGGGGGTAACCCTTCCAGGATACAGGGAGGACATGCAATGCTTTGTTTATCCCACTGGGGATCTGAACCCAGCACCCTCTTGCTGTGGGGGGGGGCTCACTGCCCTGGTCCTCACAGCTTTCTTCTGCAGTGCTGTGTGTAAAAACATTCAGGTTAATTAAAGGCTAATTTCTGAATGTTTCTGTGCTGATTCCAGCTTCAAGCGGCGAGAAGGATCAACGTTTTGCCTTCCGTTTATCCAAACAGGGTTCTTCTGAAAGGACTGGGCCATAATTGCCCTTCCGATTCTAGCCAGAGCTTGTAAACGTCTTGTGGGTGGAGTCAAGCGGCCATTATGCGGGGCAGCATGTTTGTGTGTACGGTGTAGTTAGCCGCAGCGCTTGATGTGCGATATATGCAGATCAGAGAGCGGAAAGGTGGGGTGGGGGAGGTGGGGTGGTGGTGGTGGTGTACTTCTGTGTGAGCTGGTGGCGCTGATGTTTTGCTATCTCATATTTTATACTTGGTGCATTTTCTCTCTCTCTCTCTCTCTCTCTCTCTCTCGTCTTGATCCGGGATGCCTGGGGGACAGAGTGCAGACAGGACCCGTCTCCATGGCAACAGCTTCTGCAGTCTGCTGACACCCATCCCTTATTGGCAAGGGAGGGGAGGATATTAGGGAGAGGGAGGCAGGCCACGATATTTCTCCTCCTGGGACTCTGGCCTGTGCGTTGGCTTGCAAAATTAGCATGCCACAAAGGGGGGCGGGGCAGGGGCTCGGCTTTGTTAAGAGCGAGAGAGAGAGAGAGAGAGCCGGTGTGTGCGTGCAAGTTAAGGAAATACAGAGAGGGAGAGGGACTAAAGGCTCCCCTGGGTCCTAAACAATCTCATGTTCTAGGTCAGTGATTTGCCTAAAGGACTGCGCTGTCATTCTGTGGCTTGTTTTGGCTTCTGTTTATTTCTCAAATTCAGCGATTAGAAAGAAAACCTCTGGATTGTGAATTGCAACCATGTTTTATTTTCAATAGGTTCTAGACTTACAGAATAAAACCACATCTCTTCAAGACAGAGTTCTACTGTGTACTAAATCTCAAGACTTGTCCTCCTCAGAGCTTCGTAGTTGGTCGTTCCTGGCCAAAGTTTGGATTTATTTCCGAGGCGGCGGGGGTCACTTGCTGTTTTACAGTCAGAAAAAGTTACAAGCAATAAATACAGTCATGGGGCAATTAATATCACCAGTGTGCCCATGTTTTTAAAATGTGGGGATCAAACCTGGGGCCTTCTTACTGTGAGGGGACAGAGCTTTATCCCACAGTGGAAGTAGGTGTATCCATATGTGTTTCTCAGTGGAACTCTATGTTGTGAATGCGTCTTGTTGGACTACGGTGTGAGAACCATGTGACACCCTGTTCTGCACCTCCGGGATTAGGGATCGGACTAATCAGCCACATTTTAAACACATTAAAGGTGCTGTATGGAACTTTTGGGGATTCTGATTTTGGATTTGGAACCCCTTCCCCCCCCCCGCCTCAGTGTTTGGCGCAAAAGGTATACCAATAATAAATAAATATACCAAAAATAAAATAATTTTATGACTTTAATTTCTCTGACAGCAGTGGCAAGTCAAATGAAGGTTAGGCGGGCTCCTGTAGTGATTGACAGCAGTCAACAAACCTGTGGAATCAATAAAGAATACGTAGCAGATTTAAAATAATAACAATGGGCGCGGACAGAGGAAGTACGTTCTCGTATTTTAGATTCATTCGATTTGGTAAGGTTGCACGTCGCAGCTTTAATGTTCAGATGTAAACAGGGTGAGGGAGACATTGTGCTGTGACTGTATGATGGTGAGGGTGGGTTTCAAGCCTCCGTGTCCGTGGCGTCGAGCTGCAGAGCTAAATGGCGTTGTTGCTATTTCATCGGAGCAAAGTGCTTGTCATCCGAAACCACCCTCAGGCCTCTGAGCGGCTGCTCGGCCGCGGACACCCAATCCGCCGAGCCGCGGGCCAACAGTTTTGGACGTTGGGGGAGTCTGAAAACCGGGATTGAATGTTGCTGCTGAAGGTCCGATCTGTGGTTTTGCTCGGTGATTGTCGGAGCTGTTATCACGCTGAGATGTTTTCAATGCAGAGGAGCATCGCGTGACACGCCGAGCACCGCGTCCCGTCCTCCCGCCCGCCCGGTTCTGAAGTTTAACGAGGGTTCCGCTCGATTGTTCGACCCGAACGGCCAGAATAATCGCAGTATGGGCCGTTTTAAAACGGAACTGTTCTGTATGAACTGCTGCAGTCAGAATGTTAGAGGAATTCATTTTTAATTATTATTATGATTATTATAAAAAAAAAAAAAAATCAACCTCCAATTTCTTTAAATGTTTTGTAAGTGTGTTGCGTAACGGCACGGCGAGCACGCATGGCAGCATTCTGAGAATCCCTGGGCGTGTAAACACCAGGAGCAAACACGTCTCCTACCCGAGACGGGCCCCACACCCCAAATCAAATCCAGAAGCTGGGCTGTAAGAGAACAAAGTGGGGGTGGGGGATGTGGGGGATTGTGTGGCGGGGGAGGGAGGGATAGGTTAGCTTAGTGGGGAGTTGCAAACTCGGCTCAAAGAGAAAGAACGCCGCCCCGGAAAGCTGGGAGGGGGGAGGGGGGAGGGCGGGCGACAGCGGCGGCACACCCGGCTAATGCCCACATCCCGCTTCCACGAATCCTCCGTCCGACTCCTCTGAGGAGGAGATCTGAAATTCCAAGACACAGAGTGACGGACGCGCGCCGCGGCGGATATTTCGAGGCTCGGCGTTTATTTATTTATGGCGAGCGCGGCGCGATTTAAAGCCGGCGGCACGCAAGCGACACGGCGACCGAGCAGACCGTCAGTGTCCGAGATGAAAGCTGAAGAGTCATGACGCTGAGTTTGATTTGTGTGCGGGGGGAGGGTTTTTCGGGATGGTGATTTACTGATGGGGGTACTGGATTAAGCCGCGGCGAGATGACGGGTCAGGACTCTCGGGTCGTTTTCTGAGCAGCGCGTGTCGGATGATGTAATGTCTTTTGTCCGTCACTTTCGTTTCAGAGATCTAATAGAATACTGTGAAGGTGTGGAGTCGGGGGGCGGGGGGGGGGTTCTGTGAGGTGTTTGGGTTATTGATTTGAGCTACAGTTCGTATTTTTTTCCTTCGCTGGAGATGAACATAGAGACTGGTGTGTGTGTGTGTGTGTGTGTGTGTGTGTGTGTGTGTTCCATATACAAATCACACCATTGTACTGTTCGCAACATTTAACACACTTCCTCTTTAGGACCCTGTGGAGGTTTATATACTCTGTACAACCCACCAAGAAGCGACTCTAGATATATCGCCACCTCTGCATGGTTTGAGCAACAGCACCTCTGATTGGTGGAGAGAGTGATGTGTTATTGTGCACAGAGGAAACATACTTGGATGATGTGGATGTTTTTTTTTTATTTTTATTTTTTAATAATTTTATTTCACTTGTAGTTAAAAAAAAATGTAAACAAAAAAACAGGAATGCGTAAATGTACATTTACACTATTTGTAGGAAATGTCATCACAACCTCAGGCCAAGGGACTCTACGAACAAAAAAAACAACGAATCCAGCCGTATTAATAAATCACGTTACAAACAAAAAAAAATAAAAGTCCAGGTCTTCTGCAAAAGTAATCTCATCCTGAACGCTGATTGCTGAGTAACAGAATACTGCATTCACCACCAATCAGAAAATCTAATGACTATAACAGAACACAATTTACCGTGGATGATTTTAAAATAATATGTTGCAAATTACGCATTGATACGAATGAAGCGCTCAGAGGTGTGTGTTATTGTTAATGATGTCACGGCTCAGCCAATCAGAATTAAGGACCTGAACTACCCGTTTTATATGAACAGCATAGCGTTCGATGGCGTGTACAGCCGCCCTCGGAACAGTTCCTGTGGTTACTCCCCGGCTGAAGGTGGAGAGTCCGTATAAAGTCTCATTCTTGCGGCGTGAACCTGGCCATTTATTCCGAAGGAGCTTTGACGCATTCCGAATGGACGCCGGCGGCCAAGGAAATTCTGGAATTTCAGATATTTCGATTGGACAGCAGAAAGCCGTGTGATTATTTGGAACAGCTGGGCGAAGCGGCTGAATGGGCCACCTGAGCGCGATGTGAATGACCGTCTCACAATCCCGTCGGGGTTTTACAGGGTGTTTATCTGAACCCCGTGGATGACATCACAACTTCTGTCTTAAGTGATCTGTTTAGCCGAATAAAGGAGTGTGGCCTCCACATTTAACCCATCACACACAGCTATACACACACTGAGTGAAGCGGGCAGCCCCGTACATGGCGCCGGGAAGCAATTGGGGTTAGGTGCCTTGCTCAAGGGTGCTTCAGCCATAGAACTTGGTGGGACTGGGAATCGAACTGGGGACCTTCAGGTCGAAGGGCTGGTTCCTTAACAAAAAGCACTAACTGCCCCTCCACATGACCAGCTGATTACAGAAAGCCATCGCACCCTTCTGTGCAGCTTCCCTTGTGATTTCCATTTTGCCCCAACAGTGTAGTCAGGGGTGGGAAGCACATCGTCTCCGTCCGTTCCGTAGCCGTAGATGAGTGAATTACAGCGTTCTGTAGTGAATTGATGGTCATTATTTCTGTGTCTGCCAATTTAATATTGGTTAATGTGCTTCCTAATGAGATGCCCTACATGCTTCAGCATTTGTTGAATCACCAAAGGTTCTGGCTCATCAGAAAAGACCTCGTCCAGATGCGCGGCGTCCAACAGAAGCACTTAGCTAATTGATTTAGATTCCGATATGGATTCGTTACTCGAATCGGGGGAAACATGAGAATGGCCTTTCAACAAGAACATGCTGCATACATCTGACGTTGCCTTCGAACCTGCAGGTTTAACCCTCAGGTTTATCCTGAGGACACACTGTTCTCCACTGCTTCCGGCTCCATCTCCGGTCTTTTAGTCGGAGCCATCATCGTACAACATTGTGGCCATTGTAGGGGGTTAGTGTATGAGTGATGGGGTTGGGGTAGGAGTGATGGGGTTGGGGTAGGGATGTTGGGGTTGGGGTATGGGTGAGGGCGTTGGGGTATGGGTGGGGTGGTTTGGGTTGGGGTACCCATGTCCATGCCTATGCCCCGTCCAGGGGAGAACATTTTAGGCACTGGGTAGATACACCCAGGACAGGGCACCAATCCATTGCTGGGCACACACTCACTATATAGAGTCAGTTTACAAAGAGGTCATTTAGAGCATCCAATTCACCTTGAATACATGTTTTTGCAATAAAATTTCTGTTATTCCATCCATCATCAGAATTTCTTGAGTGCTGGGCAGATACATAATGGACAGCGCACCAAACTCTCGCAGGATATACACTTTTACCAACACACACTATATGGGGGCAATTTAGAGCAGCCAATTCCCCTTGAATCCATGTTTTTGGAGAAAACCCGAAAAACCTGGAGTAAACGCCACTGAGATTGGGATTCGAAGTGAACACCTACTACCCCCCCCACTCCTGTCCTTAATGTTATAAACTTCCTCTCGATTTGCGTAGCCTGTTAGAACGTGGTGTCCAGGTGGAGCGGGTTCCTCTATATTTGGCAGTAGGTGTTCACGGCTGGCTGGGCGTCTCATTAGGGGCGTCATCAAGGACCCTGTCTGTTCACAAACAAGCGCTTCATTACGCTCGCAGGGCCTGCATCGCACGCCGGGCCGACTCGCTGTCTAATGCCGTGTTGCAGGAGGCTCACCGGCCGGAATGACGACGGAGGTGCAGTTAGAAAATGCTGGGGCAACTAAACTGCACCAAAGAGTTTTTTGTGAGTGTCGAGTCATGGAGGTTCTCTGAGGAAAGTCGGGCTTTTCTTTCGCGCTCTGCTCAGCCACCTGCCTTTCAAAGATTCCAACAGGCTTTTCTTCCCTTTTAATCCACGTTAATCATAAAGGGGAGTTATTTTTAGGCGGCGCGCGGCTCGGAGGCGGAATCCAATCGGAGCGAGGCGTCTGCTGAGGGACGACGAGGGGGATTTGTTTATTTCAGTCCTCTCTTCTCGTCCTGCAGGCCAGCAACGGAAGACGCTACGTGATGAGCGTTATCTGTGTTCCGTTGGCCTTTTTGAAGATCCATTTATACAGGACCAAAAGTCTGGACACGCCCCCTTTCTGTCAGTTCCACTTCCTGTAAAGATGGACTCTGTAGTTCTAATTACTCTGTAGTCTGTAGTCCATCTTTTAGTGTTCTACAGTACATACTGTGTACTCTGTTCTAATGGTCAGAACCCCAATAAAACCACCACAGAGCAGGGATTATTTGATTGTTGCATTATTCCTATCCCAGCAGTGGGGGGACGCAGATACACCCCATGACACGACATCGATCAATCTCTGGGCACACACTCACTCACACAATCTTAATAGGGGCACTTAAGACCAGCGAATTCACCTTGAATCCATGTCATTGGACTGTGAGAGGAAACCCACACAGACATTAGCAGAACATGGAACTCCGCCCTGATCGGGATTCAAACCTGGATCTCAGTCGCACAGGAGCAACTCCCCATACCCCAAAACCTCCACCATGAATTCCCGAGGTTTAGAACCAGAACCACAGAGGATCCAAGTCCCTGTTTAATTTTCCGGTACTTGCACTCGAGCCCTGGTTCCGCCGTCTTCTGAAGTTCTCGTACAGTCGAGTTGCTCAGACCTGGCAGCTGATTCGAGTCTGAATCTTTATTCGGTCAACACGAACATGGCTGCTTGGGATCACCGAGCCACAATCCAGAACCCTGTCGCAGCAGTCGCTAGTTATCTGCCCCGGCTTTGTTCTTCACTGAGCAGCTTGTTCTGGATTACGGTCTTCCCAGCATGGACCAGCTGGGTTCTAAAGCTGAATGTAAGGCGGACGAGCGTGAGTGGATTTCTATACCGGGGTGTGTGGGTGTGTGTGTGTGTGTGTGTGTGTGTCTTTTTAGACCCTTTGTATCATCACCTCCTTCTAACAGTACTTGGGGTCTTCGCAGCACTTGACCTTGATGGTGGTCTTTTAACTGAAATCCACTGGATGGAGTTCCTAACAGCATTCCGCTGATGAAATGAAGGCCATGCGTCTCTGTTCTAACGCTCGGAACCTGGAGATAGAACGTGTTCTAGACCGGGGATGTGGAGGAACAGGTGGACTACAGTTTGTAATCGTGGAACTACAAATTCCATCTCTGTGAGTGGAGTGGATATCACTGACACTAAGTGAAGAAACAGGGACCTGTACCTAATAAAGTGGCCGTTAGGTGTACGGTGTCTCACAGAGGGGACGTGAACCGTGTTTTCAGGTCTTGGGTTGTAAGGACTGACCGGCACAATGAACCGATCGTGACCCCAGACCCGGATGGAACCGTGGATCCGGGGTTGCGATCACTACGGCGACGCCCTTAAACCTTCCTGTGTCCTCTCGGGCTTGTCCCATCTGTTTAACCTTTCTCTTTAGCATACCCCCCCCGTGCCTAATTAATGGCATTAATTATCTCCAATTAGTGAGTGCGGTCCTGGCAGCCGTTCACGTCGCTGCGTTCCTTTTGTTCCGCCGAGCTCCGTGACATGCTACGCTCCCCGTGGGGCTGTCGCCGGCCTAATGAAAGGCAACGAGGCCAGGCTTTCGGCCTTTTCCCCCTCGCCATCTGACCGAGTCTGCACGCAGGCCAACGCCACCACATTTCGGACCCGCCTCAGGTGATCCTCAGTCTGTCGATTTGATAAACCGCGGTGAATTTAGAGATTAGATGAGATTAGATTAAGAACCGGGACGGGTCGGATTGATGCGGTGTGGACTCGCCCTCCTCCAGCCTTCTCGCGGCGGTCGCCTCATGAGCGTGCGCTGTCTATGGAGATGTTTATACGAACAGTATAACTGGAAGTGGCACTCTTCATCATCCGGAGCCGAACACTGCCCTCTTATTGAGTGAGCCGAGCGACCACCTCATTATGCATGCAGGTCTCTGCAGCTGATCTTTATAGAGTCCACTCCTGCTTCAGCCTGCCAGACGCTCTCAAAACTAAGGAAAAATGCTTCCCAGGATGCACTGGGGTCTCTGA